>MU758066.1:26027-55453 GCA_026770625.1 Nicotiana glauca
CACACATATATATATATATATGTTTGGTCCTAGATTTTAAATTTAGGAAGAGGCCCAATTCCGAATTTATTTCTATATTTTTTTTCTTTTTTTTTTCTATTACTAATTAATAAAACTAAAATGCTAAGATTAAATTATAAAAACCAAAATTATCTTAAAATACTAATTAAATCCTAATAATAATTATCACACTAAATTAAACATCAATTAAAATAAAATCACACAATTTGGATATTAAATGCTAAAAATGCAAAAATATATATTTTTGTGATTTTTTTTTTTGCAAAACAGACGTAATTACTCCTAAATATAGAATTATATCCTAGATGCAAATTTGACATATTTTGTATTTTATATTAATTTTAACAAATTAAATATGTACAGACAAATATAAATAATTATCGAAAAATGCCGCGAAAAATCTAAAAATTGCACACAAAGAAAAATTGTTTTATTTTGAATTTTTGGGAGTATTTCTCATATAGGGAAAAAATCACGTGCTCACACCCCTAATATGATTTGATTTCCTTTTGCATTTGTGAATTCAAAGTCCTCAGGAAATCCAATAATCCTGTAACAATCTGCAACTGTGTGTCCTATCTTTTTGCAATGAGTGCAGGATACATTGGGGTTGAACCTCTGTCTCTTTGGTTTTGAGGTTGCATTTCTTTGTGACTGGTTTGCAAATTTCTGCATATTGCTTCCTGGTTTCTGGAATTGCATAGGATTTCCTCCCTTTTGAGACTGCTGATTTTGCCCTGAGTACCTTTGCATTTGCTTGTTATTTCTTAGTGCATAGCTAGCCTGATTTCCCACCATGAAGGATGAAGAGTCAGAAGAAATGAGAGGATTCATTTAGACTTCTCTCTGACTCTCATCCTGTAGTACTAGAGAGTAAGCATGATCTATACTAGGCAAAGGATTCAACATTAAAATGTTTCCCCTAGCTTGACCATAAACATCATTCAAACCCATGAGAAACTGTATAAGTCTCTCATCTTCCAAAGATTTTTCAAGCTTTTGTTTCCCTGAACATACACAAGCACAAAGACACTTCACATCACAAAGTAGAAAGTCCAGCTCATCCCATAAGCGTTTGAGTTTTGTGAAATAATTTGCTATGTCATTTGTTCCTTGAACTAGAGAGGATAGTTCCTTACGCAAGTGATACAATTTTGCTCCATTTGATTTTCCAAATCTGTGCTCTAGACTGATCCAAAGTTCTCTTGTAGATTTGGAGTAGATAAAACTGTCTCCAATGTCTTTGGAGAGTGAATTCAACAACCAAGAAGTGGCCATATCGTTGCACCTGGTCCATGGCTGGTATTCCTTGGTTGTGATGGCAGGAGCAGCACAGGTTCCATCAATAAAGACCAGTTTGTTCTTTGCTGAAAGGGCAATCAAAACAGACCTTTTCCAACCTTGAAAACCTTTTCCATCAAAGGTTGCATTCACCAAGCTCATTCCTGGAGCATCTGATGAATGCAATAAGTAAGGGTGATTTGGATCAAAGTGAGCTCCATTACTGGAAGCAGCTTGAGTGAGAGTTACTTCTGTTGTATCACCCATAATGAGTGAAGCTGTGATGAACAGAAAATTGAAGAAGAATGAAGATTAATCCAGAAACGAGCTAAGCTCTGATACCATGAAAGATTATGAATAGGAGAATAGATTTTGTGAAATTTTTTGTGTATTATCATCTGTACCAACATGTGTATTTATACAAGTATTGTGTAAAAGTAAGAAAAGGAAAATCAGAAACCAACTATACAACTGTCTGCATCCTATTTGCTATGTATAAAACCAACTAACAGAATAATATTCCTCTCTATCTTATTTATGCGGTTCACATGTGTGAAGATTTAGTGTGGAATCCAATTGTGCAACTGTACATTTCCTCATCTGGATAGTCCTTATTTAATCCATCATAAATTAGATCAAGGAACAAGATGAAGCCATGTGTCAATGTTTGAAGCTGCAGTAGACTTTGTTCTAGAAGTGTCTGAAACATAGTGTAATGTCTTAAACCTAAATTGTTTTGTCTCTCACTCTCTTCTTTCCTGTGAATAGCCGCCATTCTGTACCTCCGTTGATATCTTCTTCTCAACAAGTGCAGATTTGATATCTACCTTTTTTTCCTTTTGTACATAGCTCGTCTGAAACTATAATAATAAGATTATATAATAACATTGAGAAAATTTTGACAATATTTGCTACATTTGCTATATTTTTATTTTAAATTTTTAAAATTTTTCTGCGGTAGGAATAAGGAGCAGTAAAATGTTCTACACTTAAAAATAATCACACCTCTTCTTTTTTCTTGGTCTGTTTCCTGTCCTTTTCCCACACTTAATTACTTCCTTGACTATTACTAGTGTTCTTGCACAAAGAACAGTGAAACAAATTTTACCATTCTTGTCATTTCCATCATCTTTTGTACCAAGAAAAAAAAAATCACAACACCAATTTGGTTTTGCTACACCTTTGGCCAAGATTGTGCCTAGAAATATTAATGCTCCTTGTTTCAAAGGTACTGCAACTGCAGTTACTACTGCTGCTACCACTTCAACACCAATTTTTGGTCAGAGTGAGAAATGGAATATGCATGATCAGTGCCAAGGTGAAACTACTTTTTCTAGAACCCCGGTCGCCCTCGGAAACAGAAAAAATAGTTTCACCTTGGTGTTGGGAATAAATCCCGTAAAAATAGTATTCACGGTATTAATGATAAATGCGGAAAACTAAGTTATGGTTAAATCAGCAAGAAAAAAATGCAGCAATAATGACACCAAGATTTTACGTAGAAACCCTTCTGAATAAGGGAAAAAACCACGGCCAAGAAGAACAACTAATATCACTATAGCGAGGAATTTTACACTGTGTAGTAACGAGTAAAAATACTCTTAAGACCACTACACTCTCAAAAGAAGTAAATACTCTTTTGCTTTTTCACCTCACTACAATACCACTCACTCTCCATTTTCTTCTACACAGGCTATTTCTCACAATGCCTGAGAAATACTCTCTGCAACTATTGTGTTGCTTCTCTTTCTGTGTGGTGTAGAATGAAGAAGCCAGAGCCCTCCTTTTATAGGAGAAATGACTTACATTTCCAACCAATCAAAATGGAGGATAGGTTGAAAAATTTGCATTGCAAATTTCTTTCTTCCGCCAAACTTCTTGGCTGCCAAATCCAATTCCAAGTCAATCTTGGCAACTTTAGACTTTTGGTAGTTGGAGATGGTCCCCACACTTGGCACCGATCATGCATATTGCATTTCTCACACTGACCAGAAACTGGTGTTGAATTAGTGGTAGGTCGCCCTCGGAAACAGACACCAGTTTCATTATAAGGTGAGCTTCCTCTTCACCCACTGCCTTCTTATAGTTTACATTCTGTTTTGGTTCAGAGTTTGTTTTCTGTATTCTTTTCTTGTTGGTGGGAGTGGGAGTGGGGGAGTTAATATTACAGTACAGTAATTTTTTTAATTCCTATCTAAATGAGAAAAGTAATCGTTCAATCTTACTATCTTGTTGTTATTAATAACTTCTCAGTAAGATTTAAGTTTAAAGCATGTATCTGTTACTAAAGATTTAGTAAGTTTTTATGAGTTCTAACTTTAAAGCATGAATCATTTTAAACTTATAAAGATTCTGTAATTTTTCAATAAGTTTCAACTATAAAGCTTAAAAATTAGTTCTAGTAACTGTTAAGCATACGTCTTTTGTTACTTTTCCTGATTTCTTAAAATAAATCATTTTGATGTTGAAGCGCCATCGATGGCAATGAAAGAAACTCCAGCAGTTTCACTACCTCCTGTGCTACCGTTGGGCCCGAGCGTAGATGTGCCTCTACTACAGATTAAGAACAAAGAGAGACAAAAATAAATTTGAATCCATTATAAATGCTGAATCCACCCCCAAATCCGCTTCTTTGGAATGAATGTTCTTCCAATATTCATGAAGAATCAAAGACCATAATCTCTCATATTAAGTCAGTTTTGGTGTTCCAACTCACCTCTGGAAGCATAAAAAAGTGCGCCAATAATGCCTTCTTCAGCTTGGATATTATTGATGCGGATTATACTTCTTTCTACAAGGATGTCAAGGATTTCATTGCACATCACTTTGATTTGCTCACAACAAAGAGACAGAGAGAGATGCAATCTTTTCCCGAGCTGAAGACAAGATATGAAGATGTTATAAGTTGTGCAAAAGGTCATAAAGATGAGATATTCATATTCAAGACGATATGGTAATGGTCATGAAAAAGAAGGAAACTTTTTAAAGGAAAATGGTGGAGGCAATGGAACTGATTTGTAGGCTGAAACAATGTGTGGATGTTCTTAAACAGAATTAAGAGGCATTGAAACATAAGAAACAAAAATGCATCGCAAACCATGTGATTGCAAGCCTTAAGGTGCAAAACCTTCATACTCAAGTGGAGGCAGCTAAAGATGTACTTAGGGAAATTGATCGGCGTGAAAATGCAGCTCTCAATGGCATTGAGTCCGCCACCCGTCGCTTGAAGTCCTTACAATCTTGACTTAATCTTTAGATGTGACGACCCGGCCCGTTCTCACGTGATTTACCGTCCTGTTTCCCCCATATTGTGTTACTTTATGTTTTAATATCATAATTTGAGTTGATCGGGTTGAATTAGATTGGTTTTAGTTGGAAATAAGGCACTTAGCCTCTTAGAAGGAAGCTTGTTTTGGAAAAGTCAACTGGAAGTTGACTATATGGTTAGAGGACTCAGATGTGAATTCTAGTGATTCGGTTAGCTTCGTGGGTTTTTTTGTGACTTAGGAGTGCGATTGGAATTGAATTTGGAGGTCCGGTGTAGAATTAGGCATGAATTGGCGAAGTTTGAATTTTGGCGAATTTCGGTTGGTAGGTGAGATTTTGATCTGAGGCTCAGAATGGAATTTCGAGAGTTTTTATAGCTCCATTAGGTAATTTTGGATATGTGTGCAAAATTTCAAGTCATTCGAACGTCGTTTGGTCAGGTTTTTTATCGAATGTGAGTTTCGGAAGAATTTGATAAACTTAGGCTTGAATCCGTGGTGAATTGATGATTTTTATGTTGTTTGATGTGTTTTGATGATTGAAATATTTTCGTATTATGTTTTGGGTCATGTTGGTATGTTTGGTTGAGGTCCTGGGGGACTCGGGGTGATCTCGGATGATTAACCGGGAAGTTTGGACTTAAGATTTGCTGCAGAAATTCACAGCAGGTGCATCCCCGTTTTGGTCATCGCGTTCGCAGGGGTAGTGTCGCGTTCGCGTAGTTATGGGTTTTCAGTTCATCGCATTCGCGTGGGTGCCATCGTGTTTGCGTAGAAGGGGCCAGGGGCCCTGCCGAAGTTGGTCAATGCATTCGCAAGGTGTGTACCACGCTCGCGTAAGAGGGTTAGTTTGTGCATCGCATTCGCGGGGAGAAGGACGCGTTCGCGTAGGTATAAAACCTGGAGCATCGCGATCGTGTGGTTGGTAACGCATTCGCATAGAGTAATTTTCTGGTCAAAATAATTTCTTCATCGCGAACGCGGAGGTTTGACCGTGTTCGCATAGAGTAAATGACTGCTGGACAGTAGGGCTTTTAAATCATTTTGTTCCGCGAAGGTTAGTCATTTTCCACCATTTTTGGACCACCTCAAGAGCTCTTGGGTAGAAATTGAAGAGAGTTTCGATGGGAAGTGATTGGAGGTAAGTCTCGTGACTTAGAAACACCATTTTATTGAAGATTCAACCTTTAATTCTTAGAAATTTGGGTAAGAATTGGAAGAACTAGAGCTTGGGTTTTTAAATGAGAAATTGAGATTTGAGGGAGCATTTGGACTCCGATTTTGATGAATTTTATATGTACGGACTTGTGGCGAGACGAGGAATTCGGGGATGTAAATTTCGTAATTTTTTTAGAAGTGGGCCCGGGGCTCGGGTTTTGCCAACTTTGTATTTTTGGGTGTTTTTCGAGTTCTTTCAAATGGGTTATGTCCCATTAGCTTATTATAACGTATCCCTTGTGGTTTTGGTCAGATTCTATGCACGAGGAGGTTGATTCGCAAGGAAAGCGCAAGGCGAGCTAGGATTTCGGCCGGCTTGAGGTGAGTAATGGTTGTAAATGATGTACTGAGGGTTTGAAACCCTGTATTTGCACTATGTAGTGCTATGTTAAGACGATATATGCGCTATATGATGAGTGTGGTGATGTTACTGTTGGGGATTCGGACTTGGTCCATCCCGATTGATAACTATACTGTACTTTTGACTGAGACCGAGATAATATCTATATATTTTGGGCTAGTTGCCATTTTTGGGGCCTTGTGCCGATCTGTAGAACCCTTAGGGAGCATGTTGAGCTAATTAACCTCGCTATACCTGTTGAAATCATACTCTCAGTCATATTCTTAACTGTAAAACATAATATGAACCGGTATTAGCAATTTGCACTCTAAATGAGGAATACCTGGGGTTGGAAACCCTGTCTTAGCTGAGTGGGCCCGAGAGGCCAGGTCTATATTGACTGAGAGGGGTCAAGGATCCCCATAGTGAGGGTATTTGATATACACTGGATCGGGCTACACGCCACAGTAGTATATTAGATGGATCATACTGCACGCCGCAGTAGTATATTATATGAATCGGACTGCACGCCGCAGTAGTATATTATATGGATCGGACTGCACGCCGCAGTGATATAGTATATGGATCGGACTGCACGCCATAGTATTATAGCGCTTGGGTTGTAGGAGCCCCTCCGGAGTCTGCACACCCCCAGTGAGCGCAGTCGACTATTATTATTGAATCGGGCTGCGCGCCGCAGCAGTATATATTATTATTGGATCGGGCTGCGCCGCAGCAGTGTATACTATTATTGGATCGGGCTGTACGTCGCAGCAGTATTATGTACGGATCGGGCTGCGCGCTGCAACAGCGTTGGTAAATTGCCGGACTTTGAGAGATTTTCCCCTGTTTTTCCCTGCTTAGCTGTTATTTACTGCCTTTACTGTTGGTTATAGAACTGCATAGTGTTTTTACGAGAATTCTTACTTTCTGATGTTATTTATTGCTATTACTCACTGAGTCGGAGTAGTCACTTTACTCCCTGCACCTTGTGTACAGATACAGGGATCCCGGAGGCATAGCTGAGTTTGTTGCTGCTGCCTAGTTCATTTATCGGAGTCATCGAGGTAGCTGCCTAGCGTCCGAAGGACCCGATTTCTCCTCTTGTGTTTCTTTTACTTCCGCATCTAGACTTTCATATGTATAGGATGTTGCTCAGTTGTATCTAGAGGCTCTGACTCCTGACGCCAGATTCGATAGGGGATGTATTGATATTATTGTGGTTTCCGCACTGATTTTATTATTATGACAGATTGAAATTTTTCTTAGCTGATGTTTTAAATTCAAATAACTGATAAGGAGCTTTGTATTTTGGGTTGAGAGTGTTCGAATGGTCAGGCTTGCCTAACAAGGTGTTGGGCGCCATTACGACCGGGGTTTGGGTCGTGACAAGTTGGTATCAGAGCCTAGGTTACTAGGTCTCGCGAGTCATGAGCCGGTTTAGTAGAGTCTCGCGGATCGGTACGGAGACGACTGTACTTATCCTCGGGAGGCTGCAGAACCTTTAGGAAAAACTTCATATTCTTGAAATTCTTGTCGTGTGACTTTGTTGATCCGAGAACTAAACTTCTGTATTCCATTCTCTCGCAGATGGCGAGAACACGTGCTACCGTACATGGAGGACGACCACCAGTACCACCCCCTCGAGGCCGTGGATGCGGTCGTGGTCATGGTCGTGGTCGAGGCAGAGTAGCAGGGGCAGCATCTGTTGACCCCCCAGTTGCCCCAGTTCAGGGCCAGACTCCAGTTGTTGATGCTCCAGTAGCACCTGTGCAGGCACCAGCAGTGCCCATTGTTATTCCGGGTCTCTAGGAGACCTTGGCCCAGATTCTATCAGTTTGTACTGGCCTAGCCCAGGTAGTCTTAGCCACCACTACAGCGGCTACTTCTCAGGCAGGGGGAGGCAGTCAGACCCCCGCTGCTCGCACACCCGAGTAGGTGACGCAGGGTTTGCAGACACCGAGAGCAGCTCCATCTCAGCCGGTGGTACCAGTTTAGGATTTTGTGGTCCCAGCTATGCCGGACGATGAGCAGCGTCGTCTCGAGAGGTTCAGTAGGCTTCAGCCTCCAGTTTTTAGTGGTGCTCAGGGCGAGGATGCCCAAGGATTTCTTGACAAGTGTCAGCGTATGCTTTGGACGGCAGGGATTTTGGAGTCCAGCGGGGTAGCATTCACCGCATTTCAGTTCACTGGCGCTGCCTTCACATGGTGGGAGGCATATGAGCGGCGTAGGCCAGCAGGTGCAGTACCGTTGTCATGGCAAGAGTTCTCCACTATCGTTTTAGAGAAGTGGGTACCACGGTCTTAGAGAGAGGAGCTGCATAGGCAGTTCGAGTGGCTTCGACAGAGAGACATGACTGTGACCCAGTATGAGGCGAGATTTTCTGAGTTAGCCCGTCATGCCTCGTGGATGGTTCCGACCGACAGCGAGAGGATCAAGAGGTTTGTGGATGGACTTAACTATCACCTTCGTATTCAGATGACTCGAGAGAGAGTCGTGGGTATTTCCTTTGAGGATGCAGTTGATATTGCTCGTGATATTGAGTTGGCTCGCCATCAGGATAGAGAGGAGAGGGAGGCCAAGAGGCCTCGAGGTTCTGGTAGCTTCAGTGGTGCTCCGTCTAGGAGTCAGTTCCAGCAGAGCAGAGGTCGATCATTCAGGCCTCCTCAGCCAGATCGCTCAGAGTATCGTGGGTCATCTTCTGGTCGGGGCTATCAGGGCTCTCAGCAGAGTCAGTCATCTCTTAGTGCACTCCCAGCATAGAGTTTGTCTCATGCCCCATCTGTTCAGGGTTCATCCCGGCCGAGTGCATCATCAAGCCACTCTGGCGAGATGGGTTCCCTTCAGTCCCTATTCTCAGCACCCGGGAGTTGCTAAGAGTGTGGTGACTTCGGGCATATGCGGAAGGAGTGTCCCCGTCGTGCATCTAGTTCATCTCAGCAGAGGGGCCAACCCTTATCTTCTGGCCCAGTATCTTCAGCATTCGCCCCACCCGCTAGGGGTGAGGTTCAGGCAGCTAGGGGCAGCCCCAGAGGGGGAGGCCGATTGGGTGGTGGTCAAGCTCGATTATATGCTCTTCAGGGCCGGTCATATGCTATTGCTTCGGATGCTGTTATCACAGGTATTATTTCAGTTTGCCACAGGGATGCCTCAATTTTATTTGATCCCGGTTCTACTTACTCCTATGTATCTTCATACGTTGCTCATCATTTGGGTAAGACTCGAGGGTGTCTTGCTTTACCTGTGCACGTATCTACCCCGGTGGGTGATACTATTATTGTGGACCACGTGTATCAGTCCTGTATTGTTACTATTGGGGGTCTGGAGACCCGAGTTGAGTTGTTGTTGTTGAGCATGGTAGATTTTGATATTATTCTGGGCATGGATTGGATATCTCCGTGCCATGCTATACTAGACTGTCACGCCAAGACAGTCACATTGGCTATGCCGGGTGTTCCGAGGATTGAGTGGCGTGGCATAACTGACTATGTCCCCAGTAGGGTGATTTCCTTCCTGAAGGACCAACGGATGGTTGGGAAGGGTTGTCTATCATATTTGGATTTTGTGAGAGATGTTGGAGCTGAGACTCCTAGCCTTGATTCTGTTCCCGTTGTGAGGGATTTTCCATATGTGTTTCCAGCGGACCTGCCGGGCATGCCACCGGACAGGGACATTGATTTCGGTATTGATCTGGTGCCGGGCACTCACCCTATCTCTAGTCCTCCCTATCGTATGGCACCAGATGAGTTAAGGAGTTGAAGGAGCAGCTTCAAGAACTCCTAGATAAAGGGTTTATTCGTCCTAGTGTGTCACCGTGGAGTGCACCGGTCTTATTTGTGAAGAAGAAAGATGGCACAATGAGAATGTGTATTGATTACAGGCAGTTGAACAAGGTGACAGTGAAGAATAAGTANCGCATTCATGCATTTGATGAACAGCGTGTTCCAGCCGTATCTGGATTCATTTGTGATTGTGTTTATTGATGACATCCTGGTGTACTCGCATAGCCAGGAGTAGCATGCCCAGCATTTGAGAGTAGTATTGTAGAGATTGAAGGAGGAGAAGCTTTATGCAAAGTTCTCCAAGTGTGAGATTTGGCTTGGTTCTGTGGCCTTCTTGGGGAACATGGTGTACAGCGATGGTATTCAGGTTGATCCGAAGAAGATAGAGGCGGTGCAGAGTTGGCCTAGACCGACCTCAGCCACGGAGATTCGTAGTTTCCTTGGGTTGGCAGGGTATTATCGCCGGTTTGTTCAGGGATTTTCTTCTATTGCATTGCCCTTGACCAAGTTGATTCAGAAGGGTGCTCCATTCATGTGGTCCGAGGAGTGTGAGGAGAGCTTTCAGAAGCTCAAGACAGCTTTGACCACGGCTCCAGTGTTGGTATTGCCATCAGCTTCAGGTTCTTACACTGTGTATTGTGATGCTTCTAGAGTTGGGGTCGGATGTGTATTGATGCAGGAGGGTAGAGTTATTGCATATGCTTCTCGTCAGCTGAAGCCCTATGAGAAGAACTACCCTGTACATGATTTGGAGTTGGCTGCTATAGTTCATGCTTTGAAGATTTGGAGGCACTACTTGTATGGCGTATCTTGTGAGGTATATACCGATCATCGCAGTCTTCAGCATTTGTTTAAACAGAAGGATCTTAATTTGAGGTAGCGGAGATGGCTTGAGTTGCTCAAGGATTATGACATTACCATTTTATATCATCCGGGGAAGGCCAATGTGGTGGCCGATGCTTTGAGCCGGAAGGCGGTGAGTATGGGTAGTTTGGCGTATATTTCAGTTGGGGAGAGGCCCTTTGCAGTTGATGTCCAGGCTTTGTCCAATCGGATGGTGAGGCTAGATATTTCAGAGCCTAGTCGGGTGTTGGCTTGTGTGGTTTCTCGGTCTTCCTTGTATGACCGCATTAGAGAGCGCCAGTATGATGATCCACATTTCTTGTCCTTAAGGACAGGGTTCAGCATGATGATGCTAGGGATGTGACTATTGATAGTGATGGTGTGTTGAGGATACAGGGTCGGATTTGCGTGCCCAAAGTGGATGGGCTTTGGGAGTTGATATTGGAGGAGGCCCACAGCTCGCGGTATTCTATTCATATAGGTGCCGCGAAGATGTATCAAGATTTGAGACAGCATTACTGGTGGAGGATAATGAAGAAGGATATTGTGAGTTATGTAGCTCGGTGTCTCAACTGTCAGCAGGTCAAGTATGAGCACCAGAGGCCCGATGGTGTACTTCAGCGCTTGGATATCCCCGAGTGGAAGTGTGAGAGGAGTACTATGGACTTTGTGAGTGGTCTCCCTCGGACAGCGAGGAAGTTTGATTCGATTTGGGTGATTGTGGATCGGCTGACCAAGTCCGCGCACTTCATTCCGGTGTGTACCACCTATTCTTCGGAGCGGTTAGCAGAGATTTTCATCCGGGAGGTTGTACGATTGCAGGGGGTCCCAGTTTCCATCATATCAGATAGGGGTACTCGGTTTACTTCTCAGTTCTGGAGGACTTTTCAGCGAGAGTTGGGTACACAGGTAGAGTTGAGCACAGCGTTTCATCCCCAGACGGATTGGCAGTCTGAGCGTACCATTCAGATATTAGAGGACATGTTGCGTGCCTGTGTTATTGATTTTGGAGGTTCTTAGGCTGATTTCTTGCCTCTTGTAGAGTTTTATTACAACAACTATCAATCCAGCATTCAGATGGCGCCATATGAGGCCTTGTATGGTAGACGTGTAGATCTCCAGTTGGTTGGTTTGAGCCCGGCGAGGCTAGGTTGTTGGGGACAGAGTTGGTCCAGGATGCCTTAGATAAGGTAAAGGTGATCCAGGAGAGACTTCGCACATCTCAGTCGCATCAGAAGAGTTATGCAGACCGGAAGGTTCGAGATGTATCTTATGCAGTGGGCGAGAAAGTATTGTTGAAGGTTTCGCCTATGAAGGGCGTCATGAGATTTGGAAAGAAAGGGAAGCCGAGTCCGAGGTTCATTGACCCCTTTGAGGTACTTAGGAGGATTGGGGAGGTGTCCTATATGCTTGCTTTGCCACCCAGCCTGTCGGGAGTTCATCCCGTATTCCATGTATCTATGCTCCGGAAGTATATTGGGGACCCTTCTCATGTGTTGGACTTCAGTACAGTACAGTTAGGAGATTGAGGTCAAAGGATATAGCGTCGGTGAAGGTGCAGTGGAGAGGTCGGCCCGTAGAGGAGGCTACTTGGGAGACCGAGCGGGAGATGCGGAGCAGATATCCTCACATGTTTGAGACTCCAGGTATGTTTCTTGACCCGCTCGAGGACGCTCTCGGCCAGTCTTCACTTGAGTTACCACCCCGTTTCCCCCATAATGTGTTGCTTTATGTTTTAATATCAGTATTTGAGTTGATCGGGTTGAATTAGATTGGTTTTAGTTGGAAATAAGGCACTTAGCCTCTTAGAAGGAAGCTTGTTTTGGAAAAGTCAATTGAAAGTTGACTATATGGTTAGAGGGCTCGGATGTGAATTCCGGTGATTCGGTTAGCTTCGGGGGTTGATTTGTGACTTAGGAGTGCGATCGGAATTGAATTTGGAGGTCCAGTGTAGAATTAGGCTTGAATTGGCGAAGTTTGAATTTTGGCGAATTCGGGTGGTAGGTGAGATCTGTAGCTTCGTTAGGTGATTTTGGATATGTGTGCAAAATTTCAGGTCATTCGGACGTCGTTTGGTTGGGTTTTTGATCGAATGTGAGTTTCGGAAGAATTTGATAAACTTAGGCTTGAATCCGTGGTGAATTGATGATTTTTGTGTTGTTTGATGTGTTTTGATAATTGGAATAAGTTCGTATGATGTTTTGGGTCATGTTGGTATGTTTGGTTGAGGTCCCGGGGGCCTCACGGTGATTTCGGATGATTAACCGGGAAGTTTGGACTTAAGATTTGCTGCAGAAATTCACAGCAGGTGCATCCCCATTTTGGTCATCGCGTTCGCAGGGGTAGTGTCGCGTTCGCGTAGTTATGGGTTGTCAGTTCATCGCATTCGCATGGGTGCCATTGCGTTCGCGTAGAAGGGGCTTGGGGCCCTGCCGAAGTTGGTCAATGCGTTCGCGAGATATGGACCGCGTTCGCAGGGAGAAGGACGTGTTCACGTAGGTATAAAACCTGGAGCATCACGATCGCGTGTTGGGTAACGCGTTCGCGTAGATTAATTTTATGGTAAAAATAATTTCTTCATCGCGAACGCGGAGGTTTGACCGCATTCGCATAAAGTAAATGACTGCTGGACAGTAGGGCTTTTAAATTATTTTGTTCTGCGAAGGTTAGTCATTTTCCACCATTTTTGGACCACCTCAAGAGCTCTTGGGTAGAAATTGAAGAGAGTTTCGATGGGAAGTGATTGGAGGTAAATCTCGTGACTTAGAAACACCATTTTATTGAAGATTCGACCTTTAATTCTTAGAAATTTGGGTAAGAATTGGAAGAACTAGGGCTTGGGTTTTTAAATGAGAAATTGAGATTTGAGGGAGCATTTGGACTCCGATTTTGATGAATTTTATATGTACGGACTTGTGGCGAGACGAGGAATCCGGGGATGTAAATTTCGTAATTTTTTGAGAAGTGGGCCCGGGGCTCGGGTTTTGCCAACTTTGTGTTTTTGGGTGTTTTTCGTGTTCTTTCAAATGGGTTATGTCCCATTAGCTTATTATAACGTATCCCTTGTGGTTTCGGTCAGATTCTATGCACGAGGAGGTTGATTCGCGAGGAAAGCGCAAGGCGAGCTAGGATTTCGGCCGGCTTGAGGTGAGTAATGGTTGTAAATGATGTACTGAGGGTTTGAAACCCTGTATTTGCACTATGTAGTGCTATGTTGAGATGAGATATGCGCTATATGATGAGTGTGGTGATGTTACTGTTGGGGATTCGGACTCGGTCCATCCCGATTGATAACTATACTATACTTTTGACTGAGACCGAGATAATATCTGTATATTTTGGGCTAGTTGCCATGTTTGGGGGCTTGTGTCGATCTGTAGAACCCTTAGGGAGCATGTTGAGCTAATTGACCTTGCTTTACCTGTTGAAATCATACTCTCAGTCATATTCTTAACTGTAAAACATAATATGAACCGGTCTTAGCAATTTGCACTCTAAATGAGGAATACCTGGGGTTGGAAACCCTGTCTTAGCTTAGTGGGCTCGAGAGGCCAGGTCTATATTGACTGAGAGGGGTCAAGGATCCCCATAGTGAGGGTATTTAATATACACCGGATCGGGCTGCATGCCGCAGTAGTATATTATATGGATCGGACTGCACGCCGCAGTAGTATATTATATGGATCGGACTGCACGCCGCAGTAGTATATTATATGGATCGGACTGCACGTTGCAGTATTATAGCGCTTGGGCTGTAGGAGCCCCTCCGGAGTCTGCACACCCCCAGTGAGCGCAGTCGACTATTATTATTGGATCGGGCTGCGCGACGCAGCAGTATATATTATTATTGGATCGAGTTGCGCGCCGCAGCAGTGTATACTCTTATTGGATCGGGCTGTACGCTGTAGCAGTATTATGTACGGATCGGGCTGCGCGCCGCAGCAGCGTTTGTAAATTGCCGGACTTTAGAGATTTTCACGTGTTTTTCCCTGCTTAACTGTTATTTACTACCTTTACTGTTGGTTATAGAACTTCGTAGTGTTTTTATGAGAATTCTTACTTTCAGATGTTATTTATTGCTATTATTCACTGAGTCAGAGTACTCACTTTACTCCCTGCACCTTGTGTGCAGATACAGGGATCCCGGAGGCATAGATTGTTGCTGCCTAGTTCATTTGTCGGAGTCATCGAGGTAGCTGCCTGGCGTCCGTAGGACTCGATTTATCCTCTTGTCTTTCTTTTACTTCCGCATCTAGACTTTCATATGTATAGGATGTTTCTCAGTTGTATCTAGAGACTCTGACTCGTGAGGCTCTTGGACTTCAGTACAGTTCAGTTGGATGAGGATTTGACATATGATGTAGAGCCAGTGGCTATTTTGGGCCGTCAGGTTCAGAAATTGAGATCGAAAGATATAGCTTCGGTGAAGGTTCATTGGAGAGGTCGGCCAGTAGAGGAGGCTACTTGGGAGATCGAGCAGGAGATACGGAGCCGATACCCTCACCTATTTAAGACTTCAGGTATGTTTCTTGACCCGTTCGAGGACGAGCGTTTGTTTTAGTTGGGGAAGATGTGACGACTCGACCCGTCGTCTCATGTGTTTCCATCTCGTTTTTCCCGTTTATTGCTTCTTCATGACTTATTATGTGTGTTGGATGAGTTTGAGTTGATTCGGATTGGATTTGGTAGGAAAATGGGCAATTAGTCTCTTTAAGGGAGGTTGGTTTGGAAAAGTCAACCGGAAGTTGACTTATGAGTTAGAGGGCTCGGATGTGATTTCCGACAATTCAGTTAGCTTCGGGGGATGATTTGAGGCTTAGGAGCGCAATCGGAAATAATTTTGGAGGTTCGGTGTAGAATTAGGCTTGAATTGGCAAAGTTAGCATTTTGGCGATATCCGGTTGTTAGGTGAGATTTTGATCCGAGGGTCGGAATGGAATTCCGAGAGTTGAAGTAGCTTCGTTAGGTGATTTTTGATGTGTGTGCAAAATTTCAGTTGAATAGGAGGTGGTTAGGTCAGGTTTTTGATCGAATGTGAGTTTCAGAAGAATTTGATAAACTTAGGCTTTGATTTGGTGAAATTTGAGGATTTTGATTTTAACGATAGTGATTTGATGATTCGAGCAAGTTTGAATAAAGTAATAGATCATGTATGTGCTTTTGGTTGAGGTTACGGGGGCCTCGGGGTGAGTTCGGGTGATTAAATAAAGAGTTTTGGTATTGTTGCATGATTTTATGACTGCTGGTATCTGGTATTTCCGCATCTGCGGAAAAGGGACCGCAGAAGCGGTTCCGCAGATGCGGTGGAGTAGATCGCGGAAGCGGTTTTATAGGGGCTTGGCAATTCCGCAGAAGCGGAAGGGTTTCCGCAAAATCGGTCATCGCAGGTGCGACTTTGGACAGTAGAAGCGGTCCGAGGTGACTTGATGAAAAACCGCAGAAGCGGTGGAAGAACCACAGAAGCGGCATTTTGGGCCGTAGAAGTGAAAAGGCCTGGGCAGATATTAAATTAAGTCTTCTTCGCGAATTTTGAAAGAACAAACATTTTGGACTTCGAACTAAGATGGTTTTGGGCGATTTTTGAAGAGGGTTTCAAGGTCTATCATCAGGTATGGATTTTTGGACTTAGATTATGATAGTATGGTGTATAAACATGGATTAACACTGAAAACCCAAGGAATTAAAGGTTAAAAATGGAGGTTAGGGCTTGAAACTTAAGAGAGTTTAAACTTGTGATTTGAGGGGTCAAATGGACTCCAATTCTTGTGAACTTGATATGTATAGACTCGTGGCGAGATAAGGATCGTATTGATGTGAAATTTTCTGGATTTCGAGGAGTGGGCCCGGGGCTCGAGCTTTGCAAGTTTCCTGATTTTTGATATTTTTCGAGTCTTTTCGATTGTGTTATTTTCCCTTAGCCTATTGTAATGTATTCATTGTGGTTTTGGCCAGATTCGACGCGTGAGGAGGTCAATGTGAGAGGAAAGGGCATTGCGAGCTAGTCTTTGGCTGGCTAGAGGTGAGTAATTGATGTAAATACGGCTCTGAGGGTTTGAATCCCCGGACTTTCACATCGTAACGCTATATTGAGGCGTGACACGCATTCCACGATGAGTGCGGGGTCATTTACTGTTGGTATCTGAGACTTGGTCCATCCTGAGTGTTAAATTTCTATTATATTGGCGATTGAGATGCATACTTTATCACTGTGAATTGGGCTTATTGCCGTGTTTGGGGCCTTGTGCCGACCTGTAGAATCCTTAGGGGATCCTTATGTGTTTTTCCTCACTTGTGTGCATAACATATACTCTCAGTCATGCTTTCAACTATTAAAAACAATATAATAACTGTGTTTATACATGAATATTAAATGGAAAAAGAATATAAGGGCTGAGATCCCTATAGTACGTCACGCCCGATTGGCTGTGAACTTATTGAACTGAGATGGGTTGGGGACCCGATAGTAAGGATGTTTCCCTTTGATATGGATCGGGTTGCACGCCGCAGCAATGATATATATTGATATTGAGGTCGAGAGCCTTTTTGATGCCATGATATGGCTGACATTGCGCTTGGGCTGTAGGAGCTCCTCCGGAGTATGTATACACCCCAATGAGCGCCCTCGACGTTGAATAAGTGGAGCGGGCTGCACACCGCAGTAGGTACTAGAGTGTACTGTTATCTGTGTTGCATCTTTTCATGCATTATTCCTTGACTGTATTACTTGTTGGTTACCGTTTCACTGATGTTGATCTAAACTGCTAGATATAGATTACTTTGTGCATTTTCTGCGTTTTCTTACTTTCAGACTGTAGTTATGTTTATTACTCACTGGATCAGAGTACTCACTTTACTCCCTGCACCTTGTGTGCAGATCCAAGGCTTTCACAGGCTGAGTGAGCTTTGACCAGCTTTCCAGAGTTCTTATTTCGGGAGTATTTGAGGTAGCTGTTGGGCGTTCGGCAGCCGTTGATTCTCCCTTCTATACCTATCCTTTTATTTTCGCATTATCGGCTATTAGACTTTGTAGTAGGATGTTACTCTGTATTTTAGAGGCTCATGTTCGCGACACCGGGTTCATGTTGGGCTGTACTGGTATTTGTTAGATTTTTGTTCCGCATTATTATCAATATTTTATGCCTTGACTTCAATGGCATTTAGTTTCATCTATTTGATTAATGGGGTTATTGTTATAAATGGTCGGGATTGCCTAGTAGTGTGTTGGGTGCCATCATGACCGGGTTGGGGTCGTGACAAGTTGGTATCAGAGCTGTGTTGTTACTATTGGGGGTCTGGAGACTTGAGTTGATTTATTGCTTTTGAGCATGGTAGACTTTGATGTTATTCTGGGCATGGACTGGTTATCTCCGTGTCATGCTATTCTAGACTGTCATGCAAAGACAGTCACTTTGGCTATGTCGGGTGTTCCGAGGATCGAGTGGCATGGTATGACTGACTATGTCCCTAGTAGGGTTATATCTTTCTTGAAAGCCCAGCGTATGGTTGGGAAGGGTCGTCTATCATATTTGGCCTTCGTGCGTGATGTTGGAGCTGAGGCTCCCAGTATAGATTATGTTCCTGTTGTGAGGGATTTCCCTGATGTCTTTCCTACAGACCTGCCAGGTATGCCCCCGGACAGGGACATTGATTTTGGTATTGACCTGGTGCCGGGCACCAAGCCCATTTCCATTCCGCCGTATCGCATGGCACCAGCGGAGTTAAAAGAATTGAAAGATCAGCTTCAGGAACTCCCAGAAAAGGGGTTTATTCGGCCTAGTGTGTCACCGTAGGGTGCACCTGTGTTACTTGTGAAGAAGAAAGATGGCACAATGATAATTTCGCATTGACTACAGGCAGTTGAACAAAGTAACAGTGAAGAACAAGTATCCCTTACCTCGCATCGATGATTTATTCGACCAGCTTCAGGGAGCGAGGGTGTTTTCTAAGATTGATCTCTGTTCGGGCTATCACCAGTTGAAGATCAAGGATTCAGACATTCTTAAGACGACCTTCAAGACTAGATATGGTCACTATGAGTTTCTGGTTATGTGTTTCGGGCTGACCAATGCCCCGGCAACGTTCATACATCTGATGAACAGTGTATTTTGACCGTATCTGGATTCGTTTGTTATTGTATTCATTGATGATATTTTGGTATACTTGCGTAGTCAGGAGGAGCATGCGGAACATTTGCGATTTGTATTACAGATATTGAGAGAGGAGCAGTTGTATGCCAAGTTCTCCAAGTGTGAGTTTTGGCTTGGTTCCGTGGCCTTCTTGGGACACGTGGTGTCCAGTGATGGTATTCAGGTCGATCCAAAGAAGATTGAGGTGGTTCAGAGTTGGCATAGACCGTCCTCGGCCACAGAGATTCGTAGCTTCCTCGGTTTGGCGGGTTATTATCGCCGGTTCGTCTAGGGTTTCTCATCTATTGCCTCGTCCTTGACCAAGTTGACGCAGAAGGGTGCTCCATTTGTATGGTTGGACGAGTGCGAGGAGAGCTTTCAGAAGCTCAAGACAGCTTTGACCACAGCTCCAGTATTGTTCTTGCCATTAGCTTCAGGTTCTTACATCGTTTATTGTGATGCTTCGAGAGTCGGGATTGGCTGTGTATTGATGCAGGAGGGTAGAGTGATTTCTTATGCTTCTCGTCAGTTGAAGCCCCATGAGAAGAACTACCCTCTTCATGACATAGAATTGGCTGTTATAGTTCATGCCTTGAAGATTTGGAGGCACTATCTATATGGAGTATCTTGTGAGGTATTCACCGATCATCGCAGTCTTCAGCATTTGTTCAAATAAAAGGATCTTAATTTGAGGCAGCGGAGGTGGCTTGAGTTGCTGAAGGACTATGATACTACCATTTTGTATCATCCTGGAAAGGACAATGTAGTGGCCGATGCTTTGAGCCGAAAGGCAGTTAGTATGGGGAGTTTGGCGTATATCCCAGTTGAGGAGAGGCCCTTTGTAGTTGATGTTCTAGCTTTGGCCAATCGGTTGGTGAGACTAGACATTTCAGAGCTCGGTCGGGTATTGGCTTGCGTGGTTTCTTGGTCTTCCTTGTATGATCGCATCAGAGAGCGCCAGTATGATGATCCGCATTTGCTTGTCCTCAGGGACAGAGTTCAGCACGGAGATGCTAGAGATGTGACTATAGGTGATGATGGTGCGTTGAGGATGCAGGGCCGGATTTGTGTGCCCAATGTGGATGGGCTTAGAGATTTGATTCTTGAGGAGGCCCACAGCTCACGGTATTCCATCCATCCGGGTGCCGCGAAGATGTCTCAGGACTTGAGACAGCACTACTGGTGGAGGAGAATGAAGAAGGACATTGTGGGATTTGTGGCTCGGTGTCTCAATTGTCAGCAGGTAAAATATGAGCATCAGAGATCGGGCGGTTTGCTTCAGCAGATGGTTATTCCTGAGTGGAAATGGGAGAGAGTTACTATGGAATTCGTGAGCGGTCTTCCTCGGACTTTGAAGAAGTTCGACTCGATTTGGGGGGTTGTGGATCGGCTGACCAAGTCCGCGCTTTTCATTCCAGTGTGTACTACATATTCTTCGAAGCGGCTGGCAGGGATCTTTATTCCTGAGATTGTCCGATTGCATGAGGTTCCTATTACTATTATCTCGGAGGCACTCAGTTTACTTCCCAGTTCTCGAGGACTTTGCAGCGAGAGTTGGGTACACAGGTAGAGCTGAGCACAGTGTTTTATCCTCAGAAAGACGGACAGTCCGAGCGTACCATTCAGATATTAGAGGACATGTTGTGTGCCTGTGTGATTGATTTCGGAGGTTCTTGGGATGAGTTTCTATCTCTTGCAGAGTTTGCCTACAACAACAGCTATCAGTCTAGCATTCAGATGGCGCTATATGAGGCCTTATATGGGAGACGGTGTAGATCTCCAGTCGGTTGGTTTGAGCCCGGCGAGGCTAGGTTGCTGGGGACAGACTTGGTCCAGGATGCCTTAGAGAGAGTGAAGGTGATTCAGGAGAGACTTCGCACAGCTCAGTCACGTCAGAAGAGTTATGCGGACCGGAAAGTTCGAGATGTATCTTTCTCGGTGGGTGAGAAGGTCTTGCTGAAGGTTTCACCCATGAAGGGTGTGATGAGGTTTGGAAAGAAAGGTAAGCTGAGTCCGCGGTTCATCAGGCCTTTTAAGGTGCTTAGGAGGATTGGGGAGGTGGCCTATATGCTTGCTTTGCTACCCAGCTTGTCGTGCGTTCATCCGGTATTCCATGTTTCCATGCTCCGGAAGTATGTTGGGGACCCGTCTCATGTCTTGGACTTCAGTACAGTTCAGTTGGATGAGGATTTGACATATGATGTATAGCCAGTGGCTATTTTGGGCCATCAGGTTCGGAAATTGAGATCGAAGGATATAGCTTCGGTGAAGGTTCAGTGGAGAGGTCGGCCCGTGGAGGAGGCTACTTGGGAGACCGAGCAGGAGATGCGGAGCAGATACCCTCACCTATTTGAGACTTCAGGTATGTTTCTTGACCCGCTCGAGGATGAGCGTTTGTTTTAGTTAGGGAGGATGTGACGACCCGACCTGTTGTCTCATGTGTTTCCGTCCCGTTTTCCTCGTTTATTGCTTCTTCATGATTTATTATGGGTGTTGGATGAGTTTGAGTTGATTCGGATTGGATTTGGTAGGAAAATGGGCAATTAGTCTCTTTAAGGGGAGGTTGGTTTGGAAAAGTCAACCAGAAGTTGACTTAGTAGTTAGAGGGCTCGGATGTGATTTCCGACTATTCGGTTAGCTTCGGGGGATGATTTGAGGCTTAGGAGCGCAATCGGAAGTAATTTTGGAGGTTCGGTGTAGAATTAGGCTTGAATTGACAAAGTAAGCATTTTGGCGATATCCGGTTGTTAGTTGAGATTTTGATCCCAGGGTCGGAATGGAATTCTGAGAGTTGCAGTAGCTTCGTTAGGTGATTTGTGATGTGTGTGCAAAATTTCAGTTGAATAGGAGGTGGTTAGGTCGGGTTTGTAATCGAATGTGAGTTTTGGAATAATTTGATAAACTTAGGCTTTGATTTGGTAAAATTTGAGGATTTTGATGTTAACGATAGTGATTTGATGATTCAGGCAAGTTTGAATAAAGTAATAGATCATGTCTGTGCTTTTGGTTGAGGTCCCGGGGGCCTCGAGGTGAGTTCGGGTGATTAAACGGAGAGTTTTGGAGTTGTTGCATGATTTATGACTGCTGGTATCTGGTATTTTCGCATCTGCGGAAAAGGGACCGCAGAAGCGGTTCTGTAGATGCGGTGGAGTAGATCGCGGAAGCGGTTTTAGAGGGGCTTGGTAATTCCGCAGAAGAGGAAGGGTTTCCACAAAAGCGGTCATCGCAGGTGCGACTTTGGACCGTAGAAGCGGTCCGGGGTGACTTGATGAAAAACCGCAGAAGCGGCATTTTGGGCCGCAGAAGCGAAAAGGCCTGGGCAGATATTATATTAAGTCTTCTTCGCGAATTTTGAAAGAACAAACATTTTGGGCTTCGAACTAAGAGGGTTTTGGGCGATTTTTGAAGAGGGTTTCAAGGGCCATCATCAGGTATGGATTCTTGGACTTAGATTATGATAGTATGGTGTATAAACATGGATTAACACTGAAAACCCAAGGAATTAAATGTTAAAAATGGAGTTTTGGGCTTGAAACTTAAGAGAGTTTAAACTTGTGATTTGAGGGGTCAAATGGACTCCGATTCTTGTGAACTTGATATGTATAGACTCGTGGCAAGATAAGGATCGTATTGATGCAAAATTTTAAGAATTTCGAGAAGTGGGCCCGGGGCTCGGGCTTTGCAAGTTTCATGATTTTCGATATTTTTCGAGTCTTTTCGATTGGGTTATTTTCCCTTAGCCTATTGTAATATATTCGTTGTGGTTTTGGCCAGATTCGACCCGCGAGGAGGTCAATTTGAGAGGAAAGGGCATTGCGAGCTAGTCTTTGGCCAGCTAGAGGTGAGTAATTGATGTAAATGCTGCTCTGAGGGTTTGAAACCCCGGACTTTCACATCGTAACGCTATATTGAGGCGTGACACGCATTTCACGATGAGTGCAGGGTCATTTACTGTTGGGGATTGAGACTTAGTCCATCCCGAGTGTTAAATTTCTATTATATTGGCGATTGAGACGCATACTTTATCACTGTGAATTGGGCTTATTGTCGTGTTTGGGGCCTTGTGCCGATTTGTAGAATCCGTAGGGGATCCTTATGTGTTTTTTCTCACTTGTGTGCATAACATATACTCTCAGTCATGCTTTCAACTGTTAAAAACAATATTATAACTGTGTTTATACATGAATATTAAATGAAAAAAGGATTTGAGGGCTGAGATCCCTATAGTACGTCACGCCCGATTGGCTGTGAACTTATTCGACTGAGATGGGTCGGGGACCCGATAGTGAGGTTGTTTCCCTTTGATATGGATCGGGCTGCACGCCGCAGCAATGATATATATTGATATTGAGGTCGAGAGCCTATTTGATGCCACGATATGGCTGATATTGCGCTTGGGCTGTAGGAGCCCCTCCGGAGTCTGTATACACCCCCAGTGAGCGTCGTCGATGTTAAATAAGTGGAGCGGGCTGCACGCCGCAGCGGGTACCAGAGTGTACCGTTATCTATGTTTCATCTTTTCATGCATTATTCCTTGACTGTATTACTTGTTGGTTACCGTTTCACTGATGTTGATCTAAACTGCTAGATATAGATTACTTTGTGCATTTTTTGCGTCTTTTTACTTTCAGACTGTAGTTATGTTTACTACTCACTGGGTCAGAGTACTTACTTTACTCCCTACACCTTGTGTGCCGATCCAGGGCATTCACAGGCTGATTGAGCTTTGACCAGCTTTCTAGAGTTCTTATTTCGGGAGTATTTGAGGTAGTTGCAGGGCGTTCGCAGCCATTGATTCTCCCTTCTATCCCTATCCTTTTATTTCCGCATTATCAGCTTTTAGACAAACTTTGTAGTAGGATGTTACTCTGTATTTTAGAGGCTCATGTTCGTGATGCCGGGTCCATGTTGGGCTGTACTGATATTTGTTAGATTTTTGTTCCGCGTTATTATCAGTATTTTAGGCCTTGATTTAAATGGCATTTAATTTCATCTGTTTGATTAATGGGGTTATTGTCATGACCGGGTTGGGGTCGTGACAATATATATGCACCAAGAACCATTAGTTACTTACAGACTGTTATGTTGAGGAAGAGGCAAACCCGAAAATAAAGAAGATAAAGAACACCAAATTTCTATGTGGAGATTCTTTCAAATCGAAGACGAAAACCACGTTAAAATTTGGTGTTCTTTATTTTCGGGTATGCCTCTTCCTCGATATAATAAGTGGTATCAGAGCAAGGTTCAAGACATGCTCATCTTGGCGGGTTTAGTTCTAGCCGCAACCTATTTGACGGTAATCATGGTTCATTCAATTAACTTACGTCCACGGATGGAGATGAACAATCCACTCTATAAAAAAAGACACAAAAATAGTGAAAGAACAACCTTACGAAGAGGCAATCACAAGTGAGAGACAATTAGAAATAAGAAAGGATAAATAATTAGTTCTTGTCTGCAAATTAATTTTGAAGTAAGTTCAAAAAAGAAAGGGTATTTCAGATCTTGCTTTTTACAGCTATGGCCATGTGTACTTCCTTTGAATCAAATTCCTCACGGGTCTCTGTAAGGCAAGTGCATAATAATGCAAAGATGACTTTATTCTACTTCTTGCTTGGAGTGAATTAAGGCAAACGCAGTGATATAATGCTTTACATATTAGAGAAAAATTTTCTGCCGATCAAAAGTTGTACTATTATTTTATCAATTCTTTCTCACTATTATATTATATGTTAAAAAAGTAAAATAGAACACTAACATTTTTAAGAATTGAGAATTGAGACAAACAAAACAAAGCGAGAATTCAAATTATTTACAAAAGAAAATAATTTTTCAATTCATAAGTGAAGGAAGTTATTTATTCTCTTTTAGAGATAACTTGGTTGATAAAGTAGATTTCTTAAAGATGTATACTGCCAAATACTTACTCTCTAAATATTGTGCGTGGAAATTTATAGTTTTTCATCTATGATTTATATTTAGGATATGAAACACACCAATAAATAAGAAGAGGTATCGAGGACGCATATACACCAAGAACTCTATATATATGCACAAAGAACCATTTGTTACTTAAAAGACTGTTATGTCGAGGAAGAGGCAAATCCGGAAATAAAGAAGATAAAGAACACTAAATTTTAACGTGGAAAACCCTTCAAATTAGAGGTTAAAACCACGTTAAAATTTGGTGTTCTCTGTCTTCTTTATTTTCGGGTTTGCCTCTTCCTCGATATAAAAAGTGGTATCAGAGCAAAGTTCAAGACATGCTCATCTTGGCGGGTTTAATTCTAGCCGCAACCTATTTGACGGTATTCATGGTTCAGTCAATTGACCTATGTCCACGGGCGGAGTAAATATTCCACTGTATAAAAGAAAGTACAAAAATATTGAGAGAACAATCTCACGAAGAGGCAAACACAAGTGAAAGACAATTGGAAATAAGAAAGGAGCAATAATTAATTCTTGGTTGTGAATTGATTTTGAAGTAAGTTAAAAAAAATGGTGTTTCAGCAGGCAAAAGAAACGGTAAAAATAAAGCAACAAGCAATAACAACAGTAATATAATCAGTAATGGAAACGAGTAACATAACAAACTAATAAAGAACTAAGAATAAAAAAAATACAAAAATAGTACTAATATACCGGTAAACTCACAACTACGTGTCGACCCACCACCCCCTTTTCACACATAGAATTAAGAAAGAAAGAGGCATTAGAGTTTTTTTTTTTTGAAGAAAAAAGGACTTCTATGAAAGCTTGTGGCCTTTGCACTAAGTTTTCTTTACTAATTCTTCCATTGTAGTATATATGCAAAAGTATGAACTTTCAATTTTAGCAGAAGTAAAAATCTGTTCTTTGTAATTCATTTTGGGAAAGAAACTGAAAAAAAGGGAACCAAAATTGGTTCTTTATCCTTCATTTCATAGATTACTGAGAACTTAGGGAAAAAAAGCTTAAAACCCAGAAAAAGAACATGATATATTTGGAGGATTAGGACCCTAAAAAAACCAAGATTTCACCTAAAAACTTCAAAGAAACAACAATAAATTAGACCCCAAACGTATGAAAATTGTCACGACCCCAATCCCGGTCCGGTCGTGATTGCGCCTCTCGTGAAGACAAGGTCAGCCAATCATTCTTAAACAGCCTTTTCAACAATAATTAACATAAATAAGCAGTCCAAAAATGATATATTATTAATAATTAGCGAAAGCAAAAACCCAAACGCAGCCCAAATCGGGATGTCACAAGTCACGAGCATCTAAGAAGTAGGAACACAACTACAGGGCCAGATATATATATATAAAATAAAATCTGGAATCCAAAAGATAAGTCCGGTGCTGCGAACGCTAGCGGTCAACTTGCTCAGCTACAATAGCAATACCCTCAACCAGCTCAAAACCCGCTACCGGGTGGACAATACCTACAACTGCACGCGAGGTGCAGGGAGTAAAGTGACTACTCCAACTCAGTGAGTAATAAAAGTAAATAATAACTGAGCAGCCAGAAATCATGTAAGGCAACCAACATGCTATATAGAAGTCGGGTACAATTTATGAAAAAATAGTGAAATCAGTGAAATCTTTAGAAATGTTTTGGCTCCGTTCAAATCTTTTTCGAAAAAGGTCCTTTCAATAATTACGAAAACGGTTTCAAAATAGTTAGTGATTATTAGCACAGAAAATCCGCCCCTCGGTCACAAATACCATAGTATAACAAGAAAGAGGCAAGAAGCATGCAAAATGAGCACATAAAAGCTCGCTTCTCGGCAATATCTCAAACTAAACCAGCCCCTCGGGCTCACTCTCCACTACACTCTCGGCCCCTCGGGCTCTCTCTCACAAATCACTCTCAGAAACAGTATCAAATAATAACCGCTGCGGCGCGCAGCCCGATCCACATATCGCTGCGGCGTGCATCCCGATCCATAGCTCGCTGCGGCATGCAGCCCGATCCATATGGGTACACGCGCTCACTATGGGTGTGCAGACTCCGGAGGGGCTCCTATAGCCCAAGCGCTATATATCACTGCGGCGTGCAGTCCGATCCAATACATACATACTGCGGCGTGCAGTCCGATCCATATATAATCCTCACATCCAGGCCCTAGGCCTCCCATCCCTCCGTGTATCCTCACATCCGCCCCTCGGCCGTACTCAGTCAGAATATCATCACAAGCCCCTCGGGCACTAGTAAAATAGTAGTCCTCAGCCCAAATTATCATTTTAAATTATCATTTAAGATTAAATATGAGTGAAAGTGGCTGAGTTGTAAAGTAGTGGAGAAATAGTATGACTGAGTTTAAGTGATAAGTAAAAACAGTGAGGAAGACAGTGAAAATAATCCCCGAAAGGTTCAAATAGTTGGCACGAAGCCCAAGTACGGCAATCAGCCAAAACAACAGTGATAACAAATAAATTCCAGTCAAATACATGGTAAAATCAACAACCGGGACGGACCAAGTCACAATCTCCAACGGTGCTCTACCCCACGCTCATATCCGACGTGCAAGTCACCTCAATATAGCACTATGATGTGCAAATCCGGGGTTTCAAACCCTCAGGATATCATTTACAATCATTACTCACCTCGAACCGGTAAAATTCCTTGCTTGCGATGCATTTGCCCCTCAAATTGGCATCCACGCGCGTCGAATCTAACCAAAACCAGAGCGAATACATTACAATATGCTAAGGGAACAATACCCAATCAAAAAAATCGTGAAATAGCAAAAATCTCAAAACTAGCAAAACCCGAGGCCTGGGCCCGCTTCTCGAAAAATTATAAAACTTACATTAACAGATTCCTCGTCTCGCCACGAGTCCATACATACCAAGAACTCCCAAATCCGAGCTCAAATGTCCTATCAAATCCCAATTTGAAATATTAAAACTCAAGCCCTAGCTTTACCCCTTTTTAATGAATTTCGACCAATTTTCATGTTAATTCTACCTTAAACTTGAATGATTAGGCCAAGGAACTTACCTCTATTCGATTCTTAGGCAAAACCCTCGAAAATTCTCGCCCAAAGCTCTCCAAGATGCTCAACAATGGAGGAAAATAACCCCCAAGTCACGGATGAAATGCCATTTTAAAACCCTTCTGCCCAGGCCAATTTTTGCTTCTGCGATCCCGCTTCCACTTATGCGGGACCACTTCTGCGGCCAAAAATCCGCTTATGCGGTTCTCACTTAAAAGCCCAAACTCCGCCTTTGCGACTCGGACTCCGCTTCTGCGGTTTGATTTCCGCTCCTGCGGACCCGCTAATGCGGACCAAGTTCTGCTTCTGTGCACCTTCTCAGCCCACACCAAAATCACTTCTGTGCTCCTCAGCCATATTTGTGGAACCGCTTATGCGGTCCGTTTTCCGCAGATGCGGAAATGACAGAACCAACAAATACAAATTTGAAGCCAAACTCAAAAACTTCTCGTTTTAACTCCCGATCTCACCCCGAGGCCCCCGGGACCTCAACGAAAAGCACAGACATGATCTAATACCCTATCCAAACTTGCTCGAATAATCAAAACGTCATCGCTAACATCAAAATCCTCAATTTTCATCAAATCAAAGCCTAAGTTTCTTAAAAACTTTCGAATTGCACATTCAATCAAAAATCTGACCTAAACACCTCCGAATGACCTGAAATTTTGCACGCATATTCAAAATCACCTAACAGAGCTACTGCAACTCTCAGAATTCCATTCCGACCCTCGGATCAAAATCTCACCTATCAACCGAAGTCCGCCAAAATTCAAACTTCACCAATTCAAGCCTAATTCTACACCGGACCTCCAAATTCAATTCCGATCGCACTCCTAAGTCACAAATCATCCCCCGAAGCTAACCAAATCACTAGAATTCACATCCGAGCCTTCTAACTATATAGTCAACTTCCGGTTGACTTTTCCAAAATAAGTTTTCTTCTAAGTGCCTCATTTCCAACTAAAACCAATTCAATTCTATCCGATCAACTCAAATACTGATACTGAAATATAGAACGACATAATATGGGGGAAACGGGGAGGTAACTCATGTGACGGCGGGCCGGGTCGTCACATCCTCCCCAACTTAAACAAACGCTCGTCCTCGAGCGTACCTAGAGTTGTCCTAGAATCTAACCAAGGACTGAACAACCTTACCAGGCATATACCCGGGGTGATCCCACATCACCCTATCTCTTATAGGTCCGACAACACAACATGGCTAAAATTACCAAATCCGGTCTAGCTCATAATTCACAGAACTACCTTTTCATTTCTGAAACCATCAATACGATAAAACCTCGCTCCTATACTTTGAATAGTCCCGAACCAACTGTAATAACCCATACTTGCAACCTCAATGAAATTACACGATATACCACATAATCCAGCACCTGAAACGATAACTTCTATTCACAGCAGTTGTCCACAACAATCATATACCAATAGAAACCTCTTATTAGCTAAAGCCCCATTCCTACACTTCATATCCTATCAATGATAATGAAACACACAGCAAACCGTAACCATTTCTCAGATCGACCACTCATGAAACCACTTCCTTTTT
>MU758071.1:16364-50601 GCA_026770625.1 Nicotiana glauca
CTTAAACATTTTCAGAAAACAATTTAACAGAAAAATTCTTTTACCGGGGTTCTGGACCTCGAATTTCGATTTCGGGCATATGCCCGAGTTCCATATTTTTCTACGGACTTTCTGAGACCGTCAAATCACGGGTCCCGATCCGTTTACCAAAAATGTTGACTAAAGTCAACTATATCAATATTAATATAAAAATTCTTCAAATTTTTTACAAAATTTATATATTTCAACATAAAAATTTTCCGGCTTCGCGCCCGGACTGTGCACGCAAATCGAGGCAACTATAAATGAGGTTTTCAAGGCCTCAGAAGCTTAAAATGCCTGAGAAAACAAGTGATGACCCTTTGGGTCGTCACAGAGGCGCGCTAGAAACTGGAGGCGCGTAATAAGGCTCCTGAGGTGCAGGCGGAGCTGGAGTACTACCGGCTGCTGGCAAGGCTGAATGTACAGAACGACCAGAATAACCCCTACCATAACGACCGTCTGAAGGGGTACGGGCACCAGAGTAGTGACCCGACTCTTGAGGTCTCTTAGCCTCCCTCTCCCCTCGCTCCCTGGGGAGCATACCCTTAATCCTCCTAGCAATGCTCACTACCTGCATGTAAGGAATATCCATCTCTAACTCTCGAGCAACGCTGGACCGGATGGGCGGAATAAGACCCTCGATAAACCTTCGAACTCTCTCCCGAACTGTGGCAACCAACGCCAATGCATGTCTAGCCAACCTGGTATAACGGATGGCATACTCTGAGACTGTCATAGCACCCTGGCGCAAATGCTCAAACTCCGCACGCTATGAATCCCTGAGGCTCTGGGGAACAAACTCCCTCATAAACATGTTTGAGAACTGGGTCCAAGTCAGTAAGGCAGACTCGACTGGACTGTCCAACTCATAAGTACGCCACCAATAATAGGCGGCTCCCCAAAGCTGAAAGGCGGTGAAAGAAACCCCTCTAGACTCCACTATGCCCATAGTGTGAAGGATGCGATAACACTCCTCCAAGAATCCCAAGGCGTCATCTGATGCTAGGCCACTGAACACTGGTAGATCATATTTCTTGAACCTCTTTAGCCTATGCTGCTCATCCTCGGAGACAGCTGACCCATCCCCTAGCTGTGATGGTGCTGCAGGTGGTACGGGAATAACCTTTGGGACTTGCTCCATCTGCACTCTCTGCTCAGGAGTGCGGGCTGCGGGAGTCGGGGCCCCTCCCCCCGCCTGCGATGTGGTTGCAGTGAGGGGAAGCAACCCCGCCTGAGCCAAGGTAGTGTACATGCTCATGAACTGAGCCAGAGTCTCCTGGAGCGCTGGAGTAGTAGTAGCTGTAGTAGGTGTACCAGGTGCCTGAGATCCAACTGGATCTGGTGGTGGTACCTCAGCGGCAGCTCGCGCAGGTGTTGTGGCTACACCTCGTGCGCGTCCTCGACCTCTACCCCAGCTCCAACCTCTGACGGCGGCAGCAGGGGGCGCGGGTGCCTGGTCCTCTTGTGTAGCACGTGTCCTCACCATCTGTGAGAAAATAGAAGACAGAAGTTTAGAATTGATGTCAAAATATCGCACGACAAGGAATTCAAAAGAACTGAAGATTTTTCCTAAATAGTTACATAGCCTCTCGTAGATAAATACAGACGTCTCCACACTGATCAACGAGACTCTAATAAATCGGCCTGTGTCCCGTGACTCCTATGAACCTAGAGCTCTGATACCAACTTGTCACGACCCTAGTTCACCGATCATGAACATGTCGTGATGACACCTAGTCCCCACGACCAGGTAAGCCAAGTATTGCAGAAAAGATATAATATTTGCAGAAAAACAAATTAAAACTGAACATATGAAAAATAACAACTGAGTATAAGGCCGTCCGACCCGTACAACTCTAAGAATATGCGGAAGTCTTCAACCAAATCCAAAACCCGAAAACTCACGAGAAAACACAGGCTAATAGAGTTTCAATAAGTACTCTAATATCCAGAATAACTACATCAAAAGTATGATAGAATAACAGCTCTACAACTAGAATAAGGAAGAAGACTCTTCGGTCTGCGGACGCTGCAGATATACCTCAAAGTCTCCGTATGTCTCCTCGCCTCAAGGATAGTGCGCCTAAGTAGAGGTACCTGTATGATCTGCACATGAAAAACATGCGAAGGAAGGGCATGAGTACACCATAGCAGTAATCAGTAAGTGCCAAGCCTAACCTCGGTTGGGTAGTGACGAGGAAAGGTCAGGTCCCTACTGAGGCAAAAATATAACAGTAGCAATAATTAACAATTTGGAAATCTGACAAAATAATAAACGCAGCAGTATAGTAAGGCATATCAATGAAACAATGATAACTACCAGGATAAAGCAGAAACACAGGGTAGCCACAACTCAATCTCAAGTACCAATGAGGGTCTCCCAGGATACCGTCCTGTAGCCCTCTCCTCAATTGTCCAATGGATTACCTGGGATACCGTCCCGTAGTCTAAATCTCGTACCAGTGTCAACGAATCTTCCGGGATACCGTCCCATAGTCCAATCATTTATGTGTAGGGGATCTCCCGGGATACCGTCCCGTAGTCCCAAAATAAAAGTGTAGGGGGATCTCCCGGGATACCGTCCCTTAGTATCAAAATAAAAGCGCAATCACAGCCAGAAACACACCAAGGGATAAGTAGGAAGAAACGGAGTAGCAGATAGAGCTAGCCTAGCACGCTTCACGTAGTACAATTGAACAACTTAAGAAATTAGGCAATTATGTCAATTAGACATGCTTTCCTAGTCTAGCACAAGTAATAAGCTTCAAGTAAGATAAGGCAAATAAGAAAGAAAGTTAAATATTAACAACTTAAGTAAAACCGGATTTTCATCAATCGGCTCAAGCACGCGCTCGTCACCTCGCGTACAAGGCACTCAAATATCAAGAACAAATCCTAAGGGGAAAGGTCCTCCACACAAAGTTAGACAAGCCACTTACCTCGAACCGACTCAATATCAATAGAAACCACGCCTTTGCCATGAGTATCCGACTCCAAATGGCCCAAATCTATTCAATTCAATTACATATCGTAAATAATATTGCAAACGGCTGATTCCACTATTAAAATTAAATCTAGGACGCGAAAATAGTAAAATAACCAAAATGCCCCTCCATCCAACGTCACGGAATCGAATAATTTTCATATTTTCAGAACCCCAGTCCTCTCATGAGTCTAACCATATAAAAATCTCCCAAATCGGAGGTCAAATGCCCCCTCAAAACCCCAAAGTTTGGTCTATGAACTTTTTCCCCAAATCGCCAAGTTTTTGATCCTAAATTCAAAATCAAATGATGTATTTAGCTATACAATGATGAAATAAAATGAAAAGGGATCAAAGAAACGTTACCCAATGATTTTCTCTTCAAAACCCACTAAAAATCGCCTTCTCCCGTGCTCTTAATCAATTTCCAAACTTATAAAATTAAACCCTCGAAATTTCTATTTCTACCCAGACATTTCCGCTTCTGCGATCCCGCATATGCGGTCAAAGTGCCGCTTCTGCGGCTTCCACTTACATTCCATTTTTCCGCTTCTGCGGCTGCCTAGCCGCTTCTGCGGATAAATAACCGCTTCTGCGGTTCCTAAGGGGGGGACCAAATCTCGCTTCTGCGATAAGGGGGCCGCTTTTGCGGCTCCGCTTCTGCGGTCCTAAAACCGCAGAAGCGGAAATACGAGAAGAATAAAGACACCAGCTGCTGCAACTTAGAGATTTTCCCTCATTAACCACCCGAAATCACCCCGAGGCCCCCCGGACCTCAACCAAAAGCACCAATACCACCTAATACCTCATTCAAACTTGTACCAATCCTTAAAACACCTAAAACAACACCGGAAATCCACTCAAATCAAAGATTCAAGCCTAAGAACTTCAAATTCCAACAAAATACGCTTTCGATGAAAAACCTAACCAAACCTCGTCCGAATGACCTGAAATTTTGCACACACATCCCAAATGACATGACAGAGCTACAGCAACTTCCGGAATCCAAATCTGACTCTCGGATCAAAAACTCACTATCAGACCGGAAACTTCAAAAATTCAAACTTCGACATTTCAAGCCTAAATGAGCTACGAACCTCCAAAATACATTCCGAACATGCTCCTAACCCCGAAATCGCCTAACGGAGCTAACAGAACCATCGGATTTCCATTCTGAGGTTGTCTTCACACTGTTCTGAATACGAACCATTTTTCAACTCTTAAGCTCTCATTTAGGGACTAAGTGTCCCAAAACACTCCGAATCCTAACATCGAACGTCCCGGCAAACCAAAATAGCAAAAATAAACTTAGGGGAAGCAGTTAATGGGGGATCGGGGCGTAAATTCCAAAAATGACCGGCCGGGTTGTTACAATTACGGACTTGCTTGAGGCCTTGAATCACATCAAACAACGCTAAAATCATGAATTAACCCCCAATCCAAGCTTTATGAACTTTAGAACTTCCAACTTCTGCTTAAACCTATCAAATCATGTCCGATCGACCTCAAATTTGCGCACAAGTCATATTCAACATTATGGACCTACTCCAACTTTTGGAATTGGATTCCGACCCCGATATCGAAAAGTCTACTTCCGGTTAAACTTCTCAAAACCTTCAATTTTCTATCTTTAGCCAAATGACTTTAAAATGACCTACGGACCTCCGAATTCACTCTCGGTCGCTCTTCCAACTCCAGAATAACCATACGGAGCTATTCACAGACTCAGGATATCAAACTGACATCGATGACACTGGAATGCACTTCAAGCCAAACTTATGAAATTTCTTCTAAAATGCTAACTTCCACAATAGGCGCCAAAACACTCCCGGGTTATCCAAAACCCAAACCGGTCATACGCCCAAGTCCAAAATCATTATACAAACTTGCTGGAACCTTCAGATCCTGATTCTGAGGTCTTTTACTCAAAAGTCTCATCCTAGTTAATTGTTTCAACTTTAAGCGTTCGAAATGAGAATTCTCATCCCAAATCAACTCCGAACTTCCCGAAACTCAATTCTAACCGCGTGTACAAGTCACAATACCTGAATTGAAGTTGCTCATGGCCTCAGACTACTGAACGACGCGCTAGGGCTCAAAACGACCGGTCGGGTCATTACATTATCTCCCACTTAAACATACGTTCGTCCTCGAATGTGCTGAGAACTACACTAGAGTTGTCTGAAATCACTGTTTAACTTCCCATGCACCTTCCCGTGCTACCACAACTCAGTTGAGCACATTAGCTTGGTCAATTCTGAATATATTCTCTTTTATTCAAGCAGATACGGCTTAAATCCCAATTTCAACTTCCGGAATTCTATGCCCGACCTGTTTCCAACATACGATCACCATATCAATCACTACACGTCTTACCCAAACATGACTACACAATTTTGCTGAATTCGCACCTTGCAGCACTTTACTCGCAGGACCACAATAACATTCTCTGATCAAATAAATCTAAATTCCACGAATCCAATGCTCCCATTGCACCTCATGACCTACATAGGTCTTGCTCTAACTCTTACAATACCGCCATAATGGAAGAGATGTGTAGAAATTCATAACCGGCTGCCGAATCAACAAATTATTAGGTCTATACTCCTGATAAGAACCATCACCACATTCTGAACCAATAATGGTCTTAGCTCTATAACATACTTCATATATTCAGATTGAACTAATCCTACATCCAATAATCTCGTCTCACCTAGTACGAACTGCTCAGGCAATAAGCCACCCCAGACATAATCAGAATTTCATATGATGCCACAATGTGCCAATATGCTACCAATTCGAATGCGGTACAAAAGGAAAATGAACTCTGGAAGGAACTACCTAACTCATGCACCGATATGGACTTCCCTCAAAAAATAGGAAGTAAGGCATACAAAATAGTATATAGGAAACTATACTCAACGTCACACTATTGCGGCGTGCAACCTGATCCAAATAGCATACCCATGGCAGTGTGCCACCCGATCCACACATAACACTCACCTAAGGAGATGTACATCGAGCTAAATTGCTCATTACAATAAAATACCGAATTTCGGTCACAAGCACGCTAGGTGTATAATACCATCCCTGAGGGGACATGTAGCGCTATAAGCTACCAAACTCAAGCACAACTGAGGTACGATATACAATCTAAATCTCAAGAGCCATTTTGCTCATAATACATCATTTCTACGCGGATCCTCAACACACAAACAATTTCTCAAGTCGTCTCACAACTCACACGAGGTAATGTATCACTACATGAAATATATGACAACGAAATAACACCTTTACTACTCCTCCATAAGGAGCGCATTACTGAAATGGACATGTTTGGCCTGATATAGAGCCCATATTCGCATTTGAGTCCATCCACTGACCTCAAGCTGACTCTGGTCGCACTGACTAGGCAAATAACCTTTCCAAGGTCCATAAATGCATAAGAACAACCATCATAATCGGAGAAATCCTTCACAACCCAGAACTTAATAGACTGAGTGCCCTCCAGGCATATATTCTCAAACCAACGATATTATCACAACCTTCATATTTGGTTTATGTCTTTAATCAATCAAGTGACTACCTGTCATACCTATAAAATCTTCCTATGGGATACACTCCCATAACCTACCATAACAAATAAGTGGGTCATACCTCCAAAACACGACGCACTAATGCTGAAAAGCGATCAAAAATCATTAACCAGGATGCAAAGCCTTTTTCACAAAACACCAATCTCAAGTGACGCTGAAGACAATACCAACTTACCTTAAACATCGAAATTCCTTTCGTGCTCATCTGAGCTCATGACATCCTTGTCCACACCGAACTGTTAGATTGATCTTTACTTCAAATTCTATACCACTCACTACACCTCACGCCAATATACGATAGAACACACTTTTCATCATTGCTTCGGAACCACCTTCGGGCTAACATTTCATCATATAAAAGCTTTTCACTTAACTCACTTTAGGAGAACCATGGCAACACGCAGGTAAATTTTCATAACCGTAGAACATGAAAATCTCTAAGTAGTGGTCTAAACCACCATAACCCTTCCGATATCCGCTTCCACAAAACCAGCCATAACAGTAGAATGCTTCTGAATAATATCAATTACGGCGACCGACAAGCCTCACACGTACCACCATAAATCACATACATAACTTGATCATGCTGAAGGGACTGATCTCCACCACCAATATGCCAACTCAATTATGGCCAATCAATCTATCTTTGTCCAATTTATCCTTGATTGCCATCGAAACAATAATAACTCCATCCAACACTTACCACACTCTATCCGCACTTACCCCGAGTGAACTTGAACCGCGAGACCCTGCTGTCTCAAACCCCACGAATTATTTTCACGCCTCCCAATTGCTACATCGCAAGTTAAAACATCATAGAACATTATGTGCCTCTTCTCATAGGCTGCTAACAAGCTTGATTCTTACCCGTAACTATACGCTCGAAATCATTAGGCATCACACCTCATCTTCTGAATTTGCCATGAACATTGTTGAGAGCAACCTGCTTTGACTTGGCCCCGAATATAATCAACTCCATGAGTCTTCCATCACATGAATACCCCCTTGGCGAAGAACCCGCAAAATCACTTCTCTTAGAACCCGCATCTATACAAAGCAAAATTCTGAATCTTTTCCCAAGCCTGAACATGGGCCAATAAGGCCATGATAGCCCATCTTTAATACTTCCTTTGCTCGAATTGCCACTTATGGTCCTTTTCCGTGGCTGAAATAGCCCATTAACATGCTAATAGCCAAAAATCTCGCAAGTAGTTAACCATACAACCCAATCATAAGCGGTAGGACTCTTCCACTTAGCATGAAGCCATTATTTTACAAATCTGGAATTCACCCGTCCTCTTTATCTCTTATTGACATAACCTTGCGCAATCAACTGCCAAAGTTCTCGAAATCTTTCTGTAAAACCCCCTTCTTATATTCTGGCTCATCAAACACATTTGCACAACCGATCTCTTTGCTATATAACCGATAGAATTCTTCGCAGAAGCCTCGCCAACCACGCGACCGCTAACCTGCTCACCTGGGTAACCCACCTATAGAAAGCTCTCCCAGGCATCTTCCAACGCTGCTGCACGGGGGTACAATCACTACGACATCAATAACCCATCTTGAGTCTGAGCTCACTCTCCAGCTGCACAGGTCCATTTATCCCTCGTGGACATCATCTAAATGTGCGGCAACATCCTTCCAATTCAAAGTTATGCTACATCCACTTCATTTAAGTGGATCCTTTCCGTTATATTAAATATCCTACCACACAAGAACCCCTACTTCAAATTAGATCCATAGACTCCAATAACCAAGCACTAATATTCTCAAATCGCTCTAAACTCTCCTTAAGGTACGTGTTCATCCCACTGCAAAGACCATATGAAACTCCGCCACTCTTCCACTTTGGCGGAACTCATCCCCTTAATCGACTACTTGACCTTCGCTTCATATACCTGGCCTTTTTAGAATTTTGAACACCGCCTGACGCTTCCCACATGTCCTTCCTCGTCCTTTGATATTTAGTGGCTGTCTTAAATAAAAATCTACCTTTGTGGAACTTGAACCCACAATTTCTACTAACTTTAAACCTTTTCGAAGGTCATCTTTATCGAATTGTCAACATTAGGAATACTGGTTCAATCCAGAACCACCACACCCTGTGATATCTGACATTTGTATCTCCAATATATTTCACAATATCTTGCCCCAAAGGCGAATTGTAGCAGATCATAACACCGACAAACTTAGTACGTTCAATTAGGACCGCGACACCCCCATCATAGAAGAAAGCTCCACCACGCTTGCAAATACCAAGTCTGATTACTTCCACCAGTCCACATCTGACCATCCTTAGTTTGATTGCCTTTCCCCCTGCCGGGTATAAAATACTGAATCTCTTGATTATGCACAGAGTAAACCTCCTTTCAAGTCATTTACTGCCCCGACAGATGGGCAACATCCTATCATCATATCACTAATGCGGAACAGTCATTCATAAGCATCATGGCAACTTGTGCCTAGCCTCAAAGCCCTCAGAAGTACCATTACTAAGCTGAAACACTAGAATATCCTTCCATACGGTGACGATAATAATCCAATCAACTACACCGGGAGAAATATCCCGCACCACATCCGTAGTACCATTATGATTCCTCAATTCTCGATTTATAACAAGCGCTTTGTGTCGTATAAGATTGAGTAGGAATGAATTAAAGGCATACGCCTCTATGGATCAAATCGCATAATAAATAATCAAGAAGAGAAGTACTCCTAACAGTCCTGCAGCCTCCCGAAAATAAGTACAAACGTCTCCGTACCGATCCGCGAGACTCTACTAGACTTGCTCATGAATCGTGAAACCCTAGGAACCTAGTGCTCTGATAATGTTGTCATGACCCAAAATCCATTAAGGGTCGTGATGGCGCCGGACACTGCTGTCAGGCAAGCCAACCAAATTACTTAATCAAATTCTTATTTTAATACTTTAAAATCTAGGATTTTCCTTTAAATTTAGCAAATTTAAAAAGGCAGTTGTCTCAAATCAAATTTAAATGATAAGCAGTTACTACTAAATACTTCAAAACCATCCTAGAACCCGGTGTCACAAGTGCAGGAGCATACTGACAAGGAAATAAAATACAACATCCGTCCGGAATACAGTGGACAAGAAGTAAATATAGTATACTGGAAGGGACTGCTCTAGCTGCGATCGTCTCGAATAATACAGCTCACCTAGTCCCAAAATCATCCGTGCTGCTACGCCCAGTAGGCCACTAAGTTACATATACTTGTGCAACAAGAATGCACAGAAGTGTAGTATGAGTACGTAAACAACGTGTACTCAATGAGTATCCTGCCTAATCTCGAAGAAGTAGAGACGAAATGGTCAACTTTGACACTTACTAATGGTCCAATAATGATGTCAATAGTACATTAAATCGTGAATTTCTACCAACATGATTTTTATCAAATAGAAGGAAACAAGTAAACTATTATTCCCTTTATAGGAAATTTCTCAAATTCGTTTTCCATTATTTTCCAAATATTCTCAAGCCATGAAGAGGAAATAACAACTTTAATAAGTCCAAGCAGCAATACAAGCATGCACAAATTATGACGAGGTCGACGACCCGCTCCAATAGAAACTGTGCACTTGCCGAGGGTCGACAGTGCGCCTATAGATGCATCTATTTAATCTTCCTAGGCATTCGGCTCGTTCTAAAATTAAACACACACAGACGGTCAATCAAGTAGTCAACAAGGAATAATTATCCATAGAAAAGTCAATTCTCTTTTAAAGATTTTTTGAAAATGACGCTTAATCTTTTGTGGAAATTCATTTACTAACTCGAGGTAATTTAAGCAATTCAAATGTCGATAAGTTTACAATTAATCCAAGTATAGCATATTTTTGGGTCCTAACTACCCGGACAATAGCATAATAATAGCTACGCACGGACTCTCGTCACCTCGTGCATATGTAGCCCCCATAAAAAAGAGCACATAATCAATTATTTTACCTATGGGGACAATTACCTCTTACAAAGTTAGAAAAGAGACTCACCTTGCTCCGAAGGTCCATAACCGACATTCCACGACCTTTCGAAGACCTGAATCGATGCACAATGCTCCAAAACTAGCCAATAATTATGTAATCCATTAATATATGCTAAGGTACTCATTATAATCCAATTTATAATAATTCCTAACCCCGATCGAAAAGTTAACAAAATTGCCCTCGGGCCCACATGCCCGGATTTCCAAAATTTTCAAAGAATAAGTTTACCCATGGCCTCACGAATTTATCCATGGCCTCACGAACTCAAATATATGATTTTCTCTAAATTTCATACCCAAAATTGTGGTTAAATTCCAAGAATATAAATTCTAGGTCTTCCTACCAAAACCCCCAAATTTCTACAAATTTCATGCTCAAATCCGTACATAATTGATGTATTCAACTCAAAAATAGGTGGGGACATCTTACCTTGTCGTTGATGACGAAAATCCCCTCTTGTAGCTCCCCAAAATCGCCTATGCCAAGTGAAAAATGGGAGAAGAATGGCCAAATTTCGAATTTAAAATAACCTTCTGCCTCCAGCTATTTCCGCACCTGCGGCCTCCAGACCGCTTCTGCGATTCCGCAGGTGCGGTTCCAATACCGCATCTGCGGTCCTCACCATGCTGCCCCTCTTCCTCTTCTGTGAATCCCCCTCCGCAGGTGCGGTCCCGCATCTACTGTCTCAGCCTGGCCGCCCCATTTTGCTTCTGCGATGAGTCTAGCACAGGTGCAGTCCCGCCAATGCGAAAATGTGACCGCGTCTGCTGTCCTTTTTCTTCTAGCCCAAAACCACTTCTGTGGTTAAAGTGCCACATCTGCAGTCCCCCATCTGTTGTCCAAAAATCGCAGATGCGGTTATGACAGCAACCAACAAACCTTTGCCTTCCAAAAATTCTATTTTCGATCCGTTAACCACCCGAAATCCATCTGAGGCCTCCGGGACCCAAACCAATCATACCAACCAGTCCCAAAACATACTACGAACTTTTTCGAGGCCTCAAATCACATCAAACAACGCTAAAATTATGAATCAACCCCCACCCCAAGCTTTATGAACTTTAGAACTTCCAACTTCTACTTTCGATGCTTAAACCTATCAAATCATGTCCGATTGACCTCAAATTTTGCGCACAAGTCATATTTGACATTGCGTACCTACTCTAACTTTTGGAATCGGATTCTAACCCCGATATCAAAAAGTCCACTTCTGGTCAAACTTCTCAAAACCTTCAATTTTCTACCTTTAGCCAAATGACTTCAAAATGACCTACGAACCTCCGAATTCACTCCCGATCACGCTCCCAACTCCAGAATCACCACACGGAGCTATTCACAGACTCAGAATCTCAAACGTACATCGATTACACTGGAATGCACTTCAAGCCAAACTTATGAAATTTTTTCTAAAATGCTAACTTCCACAATAGGTGCCAAAACGCTCTCCGGTTATCCAAAACCACAACCGGACATACGCCCAAATCTGAAATCATCATGCGAACCTACTAGAACCTTCAGATCCTGATTCTGAGGTCGTTTACTCAAAAGTCCCATCCTAATTAATTCTTTCAACTTTAAGCTTCCGAAATGAGAATTCTCTTCCCAAATCAACTCTGAACTTCCCGAAACTCAATTTCGACTGCGCATACAAGTCGTAATACCTAAATTGAAGCGGTTCATGGCCTCAGACTACTGAACGACACGCTAGAGGCTCAAAATGATCGGTCAGGTCGTTACATTCACATTCTAATCAGTCTAGCATGGAAGATCTAATGAAAGCCTTCATTATTAAAACATATGGGAGATTTGATACTCATAGTGCATCTATTTGAAACTTACAGAGGCAAGTGGGTGTGAGCACGCGATTTTTGCCCTATACGAAATAATATTCAAGAAAATAGATTTTTTCCACTTATTTGCCATTTTATAGGATTTTATTATTTGCATTTTTTGTGCACGTTTAGTTCTTATTCAAATCATGAAAAATACCGAAATACCATGCATTATATTTAGATTTTTATTTTTTTAGGATTAATTTATATTTTTTTTACCTTTTAGTGTTTAGATTAGTGATTTTTCTTTTTTAATTTAGGATCAACTAATTTTTATAAATATTATAATTTGAAAATTAGCCTAATTATACCATTAAAATTAATTTAGGAATTTAATTAATTAGAGAAAGAAAAAGAAAACAAAAAGAGAAGAATTTGAATAAGGTTTTTATTTGGCCTTAAAATTGGGCTAGAATTCAAATTGACCCAATTACCACAAAAAAAGCCCAATACCATACCCAATTTCCTCTTGGCCCATACTCTATTTTTATAAAAAGCTAGACCTAGACAAAAAAGGAGATCAGATGAAAGAACCCTCCTCTCCAAAAAAAAAGCAAAAAACGGCGCTGTTTTAGGCCCTTTCTAATGAAAAAGAAGACAATCCCCTCCCCAAAAACCAGAACATAAGCACCGCTCTCCTCCCCCTTTTTGGCATATCGTAACAAACACTTGAAACTGTACTGTATTTTGCCGAACAAATATAAAGGAATTCTCGTTTCTGCTGTCGGAAATTATTTCTTGTTTAAGGCTTTGAAGTTTTTGTGGTTTCATGTTTGATTGAGGGTTTCTTATCTGCTGTTACTGATTTTGCTGCTGAGGCCACTAGAATTAAGCACTTATTCGGCCTCCACTTCTTCGAATTTTTAGTCCTTGTGTGGCGAGGTATGTTACCCATAAGTTGTGCTCAGATTTGTTTTGTTATGGAAGTTTTTTCCGTTAATTCAAATGAAAATCGCATAAACTGTTTATTTGTAGGAAACGTTATTTGTGGTGGTATTTCATATGTTTTTTTTAAGTTCAACTCCTTTAGAGTTGCTGCATTTCCTGCCATGATATAGTAGCTGAATATAGCACCAGCTGAGCATGCAAACGCGATTACGTCTGTCACAACAAATGCACGGAATGCTGCTTTTCTTGTTAGAATCGACATCCCTTTATTTGAGCCAAAAAAAAAAAATTTGCCTTAATGTCATTGTATATTTAAAACAAGCCTGACTCTATTGTCTTATGATGTGCTTTGTGCCGTCTATTAATGTCAAAATTAGTCTTTCCTGCACATCATTGATTTGGATTTATATTTGTTTCCATAATTCTCTTCAACCAATTTTAATATGCAACATGTGTTTCGAGCAACCTTAATTATCCAACGTTGTCTTTAATGTCATATCCATAATCATATAGCTCTCCAAATCTCAAATGTAGTAGATAAATAATCATGAACATCATAGCTTGATTTAGACGCGATTAATAATAATATCATCGTAACTATGGGTACGGTTCCAGTGACATAGTCATGATACCTATTTTTCAAATTCGGGGGTGCATTTCATGTAATCCGATTATAACAGCTTCGAATAATAAAGCCCTTTGGAATAATTTGAGGCGTGCCATGCTAAATAAAATTCTAAAACACATGGCCCTCACTTAATTAATGTTAATCCTTATGAATCGAGGCGTGCCATCTAGCTGAATTTTTCATCGCCCTCGCAAATTTGAAAGTGTGTAGTTGCTTTAGGCGCGCTATTTAAAAATTACTTTTCTGAACTCGGATGTGCATTTTATGTGACCCAAATTCAAATCTCAACAACGTTAAATAAAGTGTGTTGTGGATCGTGGGTGCATTTCATGTGGCGTGGTACGAAGACGTGTTTTAGATAATGTTAAATCTTCCTAAAATTAATAAAGCGGCTATTAAGTTAAAATTATACTATAGGTTAAAACATGTATTAAAATCAGATAATAGGCCAATTATGATAGTTTAAAAGGACTGTGCTAGAACCACGGAATCCGGGAGTGCCTAACACCTTTCCTCGGGTTAACAGAATTCCTTATTTAGAATTTCTGGTTTGTAGACTTCAAAAAGAAAGCCGAATTTTTCTCGATTTGGGATTTTAAAATAAACCGGTGACTTGGGACATTAGAAAATAAACCATCCCAATTGGCGACTCTGAATAAAAATGAATAAATAATTTCATTTCGAACAATGTCACTTAAATTGGAAAAACTTCCTTGTGCTACCTTCGGGTGTGTAAAAAGGAGGTATGACAGCTCTGGCGACTCTGCTGGGGATCGAACCCAGAACTTATCTTCAGGGTTCAAAAATTTGAGCTTAGAATAGTTGTTGTAGTTGGATTTATCTATTATCTAATTTTTCTACATATTTGAGCCTAATTTTTTACCACTTTGATATTGTGTGAACTGTATATAAACTGCTACGAAACCCTTCTTCTCTCTGAGTCTTCCAAATCATTTGGGGAGTGTGCACTTCGTGTGACTTCTCTTCTATTAGAGTCTTATCCAATTTTAGAACGAGGTTCGGACAAGTTGCAAATCGGTGAAGCTTCTGTATTCCCGGTACGCTGCCCTCCCCTCCTCCCGGCTCGAGCTGTCCGCTCGGGTAAGCCAGGTCTAGAACAATACACCTAGGTTTTTAAACCTAATACATAGCCTCATATCGGATCCATAGCAGGAACGTTTGTTTGCATCACATGCATTTGACTTTGGGGACTCAACATAGGGGTTGAGTCCGTCTAGGACAGGTGTACACAAATTAAAAGACCATCCTGGTGCATCTTACGTGCTACTTGCTCGTCTGTTTGTTTCAGCTTGCATGTTGATCGGCTTCTAGAATAGAGGAAGAAAATCAAAAAGAAAAAGAAAAAAAGAAAAAAAGAAAATAAAAAAAAGGTGAGAAGTAGGTATTTAGAAAATTTTGAAACTCTGCCGAAATTTCGATAAAAAAAGAAAAGTCATTTCAAAATGAACAAAAATTTTCAAGTGCCATGTTTCCCTTGTTCCATAAAAACTGACAGAACTACGCGAGTCTGATATACGTAGGCAAACCTCATCGGTTCCAACCCCAATTTTTAAAAATCCAAAAATATTTTTCTTTAGTTTCTCCTTTAGAAATCTTTCCTTAAAAAAACGATGTTTTTAAACTAAAAAAAAAGTTGTTTCCTTCTTGTTGAAGTCTTTCATATGAATAAAAAAAATCAAAATCAAAATCTCAAATACGAGTTTCCTTTATTTTGAAATATTAATTTTTCACAAATTCAAAAAAATTTGAAAAAAAAGAATAAATTCTTTTCCTTATTTAAAAGTCTTTCTTTCGTACATGTCAAAAAGAATTGTTGAAAAAGTAAAGTCCAAAAATGTTTTCGCTTTTCTTTAAAAGTACTCTCAGAAATCCGAGATGTTTTCTTAAAATTCCTTCTTTCGAAAATCCACAAGTCAAAACAAAAATCCAAAAAAAAAACGAAATATATTCTTTTCTCTCTTTCGAAGTCTTTCTTTCGTAAATGTTTTTTAAAAAAAACCAACAAAAATTTTTTAAAAAAATTGAAGTCCAAAAATATTTTTGCTTTTCTTTAGAAGCACTTTTGCAAATAAATAAAAAGCTCCAAAAAATATTTTCTTTCTTCCTTAGTAAAAGGATTAAACAAATGAAAATTCAAACAAAAGTATTTTTCTTTTTGAAATTCCCAAAGTTCCAATCAAACGAAAAGGAATATTTAGAAGTCTTTCTTTCAAAAATAAAAGAAAAATCAAAATCAAAAAATCAAAAAAAATCTTTTAAAGCTATTTTGTTTAGAAAATTCCAAAAGAAATAAAAAAAATCATAAAAAAGAGAAAAAAAATCAAAAATCAAAAATATTTTTCTTTTGCCTTAAAGCTTTCATGATCTGAGTTTATTTACTCCATTCTCGTTCTTTCCGAACGACACAAGATCTGATTCATGCGGGGTCATGATACGTAGGCAATCCCCATCGGATTCAATTATAGCCATAAATAAATTGAGTGACGAATAAACTGGGAAAAAAAGAGAAACAAAAATTGAGTGAAAAAGGAAGAAAAAGTGAAAAAAAGAGAGCGACAAAAAAATAAAAGAGTGACAAAAACAAAAAGAAAAAAATGCCAATCATTGGTCCTGAGGATATGCCGACATTGGCTATTTTGCAGCTAGAATCAGCAGCTGCTGAAGAGAATAAGATGTTGCGTTCGTGGGATGCCTGGTATAACGGTAGGGAACCGCCAAGTGCAATCCCTGGGTTCCCTGAGTTGATCCCTAGGTTAGGTGATGTTACCAACGCCCTTGTGCCCAACCCGCTCATTCCATACGGGCACCCTCCAATGCTGTCCAATGTTCCTGGCATGCCTTCTGTGGTTCGCCCCTAGGCACAAGTTTCTAGGGGTCCACAGCTTCAACCAGAAATAACATATGTGACCGAAATAACTCTTTCGGTCAACCTCCACAATATGATCTCTCGGGGAGCAAAAAAAGGTTGTTAAAAATCCCAAGCAAGAGGAAATGGATCGGAAGATGAAGAGCCTGGAAGAGAGCCTGAAAAACATGCAAGGTTTGAGTGGTCAGAAGAGTGTCTCATACTCCGACCTCTGTATGTTTTCCCATGTCCACTTGCCAGCTGGCTTCAAGATGCCAAAATTTGAAAAGTACAACGGGCACGGAGATTCGATCGCTCACCTGAAAAGATATTGTAACCAGCTGAGGGGTGTTGGTGGAAAAGAGGAGATGCTAATGGCCTATTTTGGGGAAAGACTCTCCGGAATTGCGTCTGAGTGGTATACGGATCAAGAAGTTACCCATTGGCACGTGTGGAACGATATGACCCGAGATTTTGTCTCCCAGTTCCAATATAATGTGGACATCGCTCCTGACAGGAACTCTCTGTCCAATTTGAAAAAGAGAACCGCCAAAAGCTTCCGCGAATATATTGTCAAATGGTGTGAGCAAGCTGCCAGGGTAAAGCCTCCAATGGATGAAATTGAAATGGTCATGGTTTTTCTACAGGCCCAAGAGGCTGACTACTTCCAGAAAATGATGTCCGATGTGGGAAAGTTGTTTGCTGAGGTTATCAAAATTGGGGAAATGGTTGAAAACGGTCTAAAAACGGGCCAAATCTTGAGTCATGCTGCTTTTAAAGCCATATCACCAGATGCTCAAAATGGTTTAGAGGGTTTGATAAATGGAAATGGAGTTGAGGAAGGAGCGATGATGGTTTTAAACTTGAGGGGGGCCCGCAGGTCATTCAGCCATTCATATGTGCCTCTTATGGTCCCATCACACTATTATCCCCTTCAATATGATGCTTATGCTGTGGCACCGCCTCCCTATGCGATGATGAGCGCACAATCTCACATGCAGCCACAATATTATACATAAAATCGAGCTCCATCTCCCAAAAATGCCTATCTTTACCAAGCTCCATATAATCCTCGACCAAATATCCCCAATACAATCCTCGCCCAAGAGAGCCTTTTAGAAAGAATCAGTTGACCCATATTGGTGAATCATATTCAAGCTTGTTCCAAAAGATAATCAGGCTAGATCTATTGTAGCTAGTGGCCCCGAACCGGCCAAACCCCGAGTCTCCCTCGCACCGAGCTGATGCTAGATGTGAATACCACTCTGGAGTAGTGGGACACAGTACAGAGGACTATTGGACCCTCAAAAGGGTAGTTGAATATTTGATTGAAGCCGAAAGAATTGTTTTTCAGGATGAAAAAGCTCTTGATGCGATGAACAATCTGTTGCCTCATCACAACACCGGGCTAATGGTCGGAATGATTTGTGAAGCTGAGGAATTTGATCCAGCATTGAAGGCTGTTGCAACCATTGCCGAACTAGAAGAAAAGCCAAAAGACGGTCACTAATCTTGAAATTTCCCCATCAGGCGGGAGTCTCGGTCACCAGTCTTGCTATCCTTTCTGCATCCGGATTATCTCAGGGTGTGATCCGGATATTTTACTTTATTGTCTTACTTTCCGATGTAAATCCTTCTATAAAAAAAATTCAAAAAATCACAAATCAAATGAAATTAATATTTTATTGTCCAGGAATGTCTTTTTTCTTAATCTTGGCATTTTTCTTTCTTATTCTTTTTTTAGTTCTGTTAAATGCAGATTTTAATAACATGACATGCTTGCGGACTTCATGCCCAGATCTTGAAAGCTGTCAGACTTCGAAATAATGAATCAAGCATTAGATTGCAATGAAGATAAGTTTAAGGAAATAAAACAAAGAGTTAGAATAGCTAAAGGAAAATTGGCTTCAGTTGGGAAAGGTCCGTACATTGCAACAAGAGTACTACCAAAAGAGTGCGCTGTATTTGGGACACATCGAAGGAAATGTCCCCGAAATAACTATCAATGAAAATGCAGTCAAAAGGTACTATGTTGGATCCTCCATATAGTTCTAATATTATCCGGTCGTGATGACGAAGGCTTTCCTTCTCGCTATCTAAACACTATCAACCCTTTGCAACCCCTTTAAGCCGGCTCTCATTCTTTTAGTACCCTCTTTGGAACCTGAAAATGTTATTGAAAAATAAAAAAAAAATGAAAAAATACAAAAAATAAAAGAGAGGAAGAAATAACAAAGAAAATGAAATGAAAAATGAAAAAAAAGAGGAAAAGAAAGGAAAAACAAAGAGAAAAGAAAACAAAACAGAAGAAAACAAAAGAAAGTCAAAAAAGCAAAGTTTCTTGAACTACGTTTGACTTGATTCCGAAAGGATACGTAGGCAGCCTCTCTCTGGGGTTCAGTCACACCAAAACAAAAATCCAAGTTTCCCCGAAAGAGAAACTGGGGCAGATGTTATAATGGTTCGACAACGAGAAGAGAAATGAGAGGGGCCGATTGGCGAAAACCCACAAAAGGCGCCGTTGATTGAAAAGAAGAAACCCTCACCACTATTGGTATTGAAAGAGTCCTGGCAAGGTTTCTCTATTTTAAGACACGGATCGTAATGGGTTTATGAGAAGTTGGATAATTGTGCAGATCGGGTATCCAGTCCAAAAAGCATGTCATGTCTATTGAAGTCTGCATGCACCCAGATAAGTCCTTCTTCCCCCCGAAAGGGATGCTTCTTGTAATGATCCGACCAGTCGTTTTGAGCCCTAGCACGTTGTTCAGCAGTCTGAGTCCATGAACAGCTTCAATTCAGGTATTACGACTTGTACGCATGGTCGGAATTGAGTTTCGGGAAGTTCAGAGTTGAATTGGGAAGAGAACTCTCATTTCGGAAACTTAAAATTAAAAGAATTAACTAGGATGGGATCTATTGAGTAAATGACCTCAGAATCAGGATTTGAAGGTTCTAGCAGGTTCGTATGATGATTTCGGACTCGGGCGTATGCCTGGATCGGGTCTTGGATGACCCGGGAGCATTTTGGCGCCTATTATGGAAGTTAGCATTTTGGAAGAAATTTCATAAGTTTGGGTTGAAGTGCAATTCAGTTATATCGATGTTCGTTTGGGATTCTGAGTCTGAGAATAGTTTTGTATGGTGATTTTGGAGTTAGGAGCGCGATCGGAAGTGAATACGGAGGTCCGTAGGTCATTTTAGAACCATTTGGCTAAAGATAGAATTCGGAGGATTTTGAGAGGTTTGACTGGAAGTTGAATTTCTGATATCTAGGTCGGAATTCGATTCCGAAAGCTGGAGTAGATCCGCAATGTCGAATGTGACTTGTGTGCAGAATTGAGGTCGATCGGACGTGATTTGATATGTTTAAGCACCGAAAGAAGAAGTTTGAAGTTCTAAAGTTCATAAATATTGAATTGGGCTGTAATTTGTGAATTTTTTGTTGTTTGATGTGATTTGAGGTCTCGAGCAAGTTCGTAATGTGTTTTGGGACTAGTTGGTATGATTGGTTGGGGTCTTAGGGGCCTCGGGTGGATTTCGAGTGATTAACGGATCAAAATTTGGAATTTAATACAGCTGAAGGGTTTGGTTGCTGGTATTTTTGCTTCTGCAGTAGGTTAACCGCAGAAGCAGCCCCGTAGAAGCAGAAAGGGAGCCGTAGAAGCAGATTTTTGGTCAAGGCTCGAGGACCGCAGATGCTGTCAAGATTCCGAAGAAGCGGAACCGCATCTGCGGAAGGCTAGTTGTAGAAGCGGAAGTGGGTAGGCCTAGGGGAAGCCGCAAAAGCGGCAGATTGTCCGCAAAAACGGGACCGTGGAAGCAGAGGTTTTCCGCAGAAGCGGAAGTAGCTGGAGGCAGAGGGGTTATTTTAAAATCGCGATTTGGCCATTTTCTCTCATTTTTTCATGGCCTGGGCAAATTTTGGGGAGCTTCAAGAAAAGATTTTCGCCATCAACGTAAAAGTAAGTTATCCCCACCTATTTTGAGTTAAATACATCAACTATGTATGGATTTGAGCATTTAAATTAGTATAAATTTGAGGTTTTGGTGGAAAACCTAGGAATTTACATTTCTTGGAATTTAACAACGATTTTGGGTATGGAATTGAGAGTAAATTATATATTTGAGTTCATGAGGTTATGGGTAAACTTATTCCTCAAAAATTTTGGAAATCCATGCACGTGGGCCCGAGGGCATTTTTGTCAACTTTTCGATCGGGGTTAGAAATTTCTACAAATTGGATTATAATGAGAAGTTAAGTAGATATTAATGGATTTACATAATTATTGGCTAGTTTTGGAGTATTGCGCATTGATTCGACTCTTCGGAAGGGCATGGAATGCCGGTTATGGACCTTCGGAGCGAGGTGAGTCTCCTTTCTAACCTTGTAAGAGAGAATTGTCCCCGTAGGCAAAATAATTGGTTATGTGCTCCTAATTGTAGGGGCTTCATATGCACGAGGTGACGAGAGTACATGCGTAACTACTATTATGCTATTGTCCGGGTAGTTTAGGACTCAAAGCATGCTATATTTGGAATATCTGTAACCTTATTGACAACTTGAATTGCTTAAATCTCCTAGGGTTAATAAATGAATTTCTAAAAGGGTTAAGCTTCATTTTTCTTTAAAAAAAATTGTTAAAGAAAAATTGACTTTATTTGGATAAATATTCCCCGATAAATTCTTAGTTGGCTTTTTGAGCACGAATCTCTACGTGTACCTGCTTCGCATGTATGATTCGCGAGCAGGGTGTTTGTTTATTTATGTTGACCGCGTCCCAGGATAGTTCGCGAGCGGGGTAATAGATGCATCTATAGGCGCGTCGTCGACCCTCGGCAAGAGCATAGTTTACATTTCTGTTGGAACGGGCCATCGACCTCGGCATGAAATGCGCATGCTTGTAATGCTGCTTGAACTTATTAAAGTTGTTATTGCCTCTTCATGTCTTGAGAATATTTGGAAAATAATGGAAAAGGAAGTTGGGAAATTTCCCATAAAAAGGAATAATAATTTACTTGTTTCCTTCTATTTGATAAAAAATCATGTGGGTAGTAATTCATGATTTAATGTAATATTGACATCATTATTAGATCACTAGTAAGTGTCGAAGTTGACCATCTCATCTCTACTTCTTCAAAATTAGGCGGGAGACTCATTGAGTACACGTTATTTACGTACTCATACTACACTTCTGTGCATTTTTATTGCATAGGTATATGTAACTCTAGCGGTCTACTGGGAGTAGCAGTACGGATGATTCTGGGACTAAGTGAGCTGCATTATTCGAGATGGTCGCATCTAGAGTAGTCCCTTCCAGTATATTGTGTTTACTTTCTGTCCACTATATTTCGGACGGATGTTGTATTTTATTTCCTTGTAGTAGATGCTCATGCACTTGTGACACTGGGTTCTGGGATGGTTTGAAGTATTTTATATTAACTACTTATCATTTAAATTCGATTTGAGACTATTATCTGTTAAAATTGCTAAATTTGAAGGAATTACTAGATTTTAAAAAGTATTAAAACGAGATTTGGATTAAGTAATTTGGTTGGCTTGCCTGACAGCAGTGTCCGGCACCATCACGACCCTTAGTAGATTTTGGGTCTTGACAACATGGTATTAGAGTACTAGGTTCCTAGGGTCTCACGAGTCATGAGCAAGTCTAGTAGAGTCTCGCGGATCGGTACAGAGACATCTGTACTTATCCTCGGGAGGCTGCAGGGCTGTTAGGAGTACTTCTCTTCTTGATTCCTTATCGTGCGATTTGATTCCTGTGAGGCTTATGCCTTTGTTTCTTTCCTACTCAATCTTATGCGACGCGAAGCGCTTGTTATAAATCGAGAATTGAAGAATTGTAATGGCACTATGAATGTGGTGCGGGTTGTTTCTCCTAGTAAAGTTGATTGGACTATTAACGTCGCCTTGTTGAAGGGTATTTTATTATTTCAAGCTCAGTAGCGGTACTTCTGAGAGCTCTGAGGTTAGGCACAAGTTGCCATGATATTTATGAACAATCGTTCGATAGTATTGTTATAGTGGTAGAATGTTTGCCTGCGTATCGGGGCAGTGAATGACTTGAAGGAAGGTTTACTCAGTACATGATCTAGAGATTCGGTGCTTTATTCACGGCAGGGAAAAGGCAACCGGGCAGAGAATGTTCAGGTTTGGGTTGATGAGGTATCGAGACTCGGTATTTGCTAGCGTGGCAGAGCTTTCTTCTATAATGCAGTGTCGTTGTCCTTATTGAAGGTACTAAATTCGTCGGTGTTATGGTCTTCTGCACTTTGCCTTGGGGTATTGAGGAATAATATTGAAGAAACTACTATTAGACATCACGAGGTAGGGTGGTTTAGGATTAAATCGACATTTCTAATATTGGCAGCTCGAGAGAGATAATCTCCGGCAAAATTTAAAGTTAGTAGCGATTTATGGATTCAAGTTCTACGAAGATAGATTTTTATTAAGGCAACAACTGAGTAGCAAAAGATGAGGAAAGATGTGTGGAAAGTGTCAGGTAGTGGCTAAAATTTCTAGAATGCCAAGTATAAGAAGCAAAGGTCGAATAATCGATTAAGGGGATGAGTTCCGCCAAAGTGGGAGAGTAGCAGAGTTGCATATGGGCTTTGCAGTGGGATGACCACGTGCCTTAAGGTGAGTTTGGAGTGATTGAGAATGTTAGTGATTGATGATTGGGGTCTACTGATTTAATTTGAAGTATGGGCTATTATGTGGCAGGAGATTTGATATAACAAAAAGGAGCTGCTTAAAAGAAAAAAGGATGCAGCATAACTTCGAATTGGAAGGTTGTTGCCGCATATTTAAATGATGTCCACGAGGGGTAAATGGACCTGTGCAGCTGGAGAGTGAGCTCAGAATCAGGATGTGTTATTGATGTCGTAATGATTGTACCCCGTGCAGCAGCGTTGGAAGATGCCAGGGAGATTATAGGTGGGTTACCCAAGTGAGCAGATTAACGGTTGTGTGGTTGGCGAGGCTTCTGCGAAGAATTCTATCGATTATGTAGCAAAGAGATCGGTTGTGCAAATGTGTTTGATGAGTCAAAATATAAGAAAGGGGTTTCCCATAAATATTTTGAGAGCTTTGGCGGTTGATTGTGCAAGGTTATGTCAATAAGAGATAAAGAGGACGGGTGAGTTCCAGGTTTGTGAACTAATGACTTCATGCTAAGTGGGAGAGTCCCACCGCTTATGATTGGGTTGCATGGTTAACTACTTGCGAGATTTTTGGCTATTAGCATATCGATGGGCTATTTTAGCTACGGGAAAGGACCATAAGTGGTAATTTAAGCAAAGGAAGTATTAAAGGTGGGCTATCGTTGGCCTTATTGGCCCATGTTCAGACTTGGAGGAAGATTCAGGATTTTGTTTTGTATAGATGTGGGTTCCAAGGGAAGTGATTCAGCGGGTTCTTCGCCAAGGGGGTATTCATGTGATGGAAGACTCATGGAGTTGATTATATTCGGGGCCAAGTCAGAGCGGGTGGCTTTCAACAGCGGTCATGGTTAATTCACAAGATGAGGTGTGATGCCTAATGATTTTGGGCGTATGGCTACGGGTAAGAATCAAGCTTGTTAACAGCTTATGAGAAGAGGCATAGAATGTTCTGTGATGTTTTGGCTTGCGATGTAGCAATTGGGAGGTGTGAAAACAGTTCGTGGGATTTGAGACAGCATGGTCTCGCGGTTCAAGGTTACTCGGGGTGAGTGAGAATAGAGTATTGTAAGTGTTGGATGGAGTTATTATTGTTTCGATGGCAATCAAGGATAAATTGGACGAAGATAGATTGGCTAGCCATGATTGAGTTGGCATATTGGTGGTGGAGATCAGTTCCTTCCATATGATCAAGTTATGCAAGGGATTTATGACAGTGCGTATGAGGCTTGTCAGCCGCCGTAATTGATATTATTCAAGAGCATTCTTCTATTATGGCTTGTTATGTGGAAGCGAATTTCGGAAGGGCTATGGTGCCTTAGACCACTACCTAGATGTTTGCATATTCTACGGTTATAAGAATTTGCCTCTTGTGTTGCTATGTTTCTCCTGAAGTGAGTTCAGTGAAAAGCTTTTATAGGATGAAGTGTTGACCTATTAGTGGTTCCGGAGTTATGATAAGAATCACGTTCAACCGTACATTGGCAAGTAGGGTGCAGTGAGTAGTATGGAATTTGAAGGGAGAATCAAGGTTGCAGTTCGGTGTGATCAAGGATGTCACAAGCTCGAATGAGCAGGAAAGGAGATTCGATGTTTAAAGTAAGTTGGTATTGTCTTCAACATCACCTGAGATAGGTGTTTTGTAAGAAGGGCTTGTATCATGGTTAATGATTCTTCATCGCTTTTCAGCGTTGGTGCTGCCTGTGGATGGGATGTACGGACCTCTTATGTATTTCGAAGGGTTGTGGGAGCGCATCCCACAGGAGGATTGTACAAGTGTGACAAGTGGTCACTTGATTGGTTAAAGATTTTAAACCAACTATGAGGATGGTGGTAATACCATTTATTCGAGAATTTAGCCCTAGGGGGTGGACTCTGGTTGTAGGGTTAGGGACTGTGGAGGTTCGCTCCAGCTATGAGGGTTGTTCTTACGTGTTATGAGCAGAAATGAGAGTTATTATGAGCCTTGGAAAGGTTATTAGCCTAGTCAGTGCGACCAGAATCAGCTTGAGGTTGGTGGATGGGCTTAAATGTGAATATGGGTTCTATATCAGGCCAAACGTGTTCATTTCAGTAATGCACTCCTTATGGAGGAGTGGTTAGGGTGTTATTTTGTTGCCAGATATTTCATGTAGTGATGCATTGCGCCGTGTGAGTTGTCAGACGGCTTGAGAAATTGCTTATGTGTTGAGGATCCACGTAGAAATGATGTTATATGAGCAAATTGGCTCTTGAGATTCAGATTTGTATATCGCACCTCAGTTGTGCTTGAGTTTTGTTGCTTATAGCACTATATGTTCACTAAGGGATGTTATTATGCACTTAGCATGCTTATGACCGATATTCGGTATTTTGTTGTAATGAGCAAATTTATCTAGATGTACAATCTCCATATGTGGGATCTATGTGTGGATCGGTGGCACGCCGCCATGGGTATGTTATTTGGATTAGGTTGCACACCGCAACAGTGCGATGTTGAGTATAGTTTTCTATATGCTATTTTTTGTATGCCTTGCTTCCTATTTTCTAAGGAAAGTCCATATTAGTGCGTGAGCTAGGTAATTCATTCTAGAGTTCGTTTTCCTTTGTATCGCGTTCGAGTTGGTGGCCTATTGGCACATTATGGCATCATATGAGACCTCTGGTCATGTTGGGGTGGCTTATTGCCTGAACAGTTCATACTGGGTGAGACGAGATCATTGGATTCGGGATAAGTGCAATTTGACTGTATGGAATATGTTAAGGAGCAAAGATCATTATTTGGTTTAGAATGTGGTAATGTTTCTTGTCAGAAGTATAGACTCAATGATTGGTTGAGTCGGCTGTTGATTATGAAGTTCTGCACATCTCTTCCGTCGTGGTGGTATTGTAAAGGTTAAAGTAAGACCTGTGTATGTCATGGGGTGCAATAGGAGCATCAAATTAGTAGGATTTTGACTAAGTTGATCAGAAAAAGGCTATTGTGGTCCGGTGAGTAAAGTGATGCTAGGTGTGAACTCAACAAAGTCATGCAGCCATGTTTGGGTACAACGTGTAGTGATTAATGCGGTGATCTTATGTTGGAAACAGCTCAGGCATAGAATTCCGGATGTTGGAATTGGGCTTTAAGGCGTATCTTCTTAAATAAAAGAGAATATCTTCAGAATTGACCGAGCTAATGTGCTCAACTAAGTTGTGGTAGCACGGGAAGGTGCATGAGAAGTTAAACCGCGATTTTAAACCACTCCAGTGTATTTCTCAGCAAGTTCGAGGATGAACGTATGTTTAAGTGGGAGAGAATGTAACGACCCGACCGGTTGTTTTGATCCCTAGCGTGTCGTTCAGTAGTCTGAGGCCATGAACAACTTCAATTCAGGTATTACGACTTGTACGCGTGGTCGGAATTGAGTTTCGAGAAGTTCGGAGTTGAATTGAGAAGAGAACTCTCATTTCGGAAGCTTAAAGTTGAAAGAATTAACTAGGATAGGATCTATTGAGTAAACGATCTCAGAATCAGGATTTGAAGGTTCCAGCAGGTTCGTATGATGATTTCGGACACGGGCGTATGCCCAGATCAGGTCTTGGATGACCCAGAAGCGTTTTGGCGCCTATTGTGGAAGTTAGCATTTTGGAAGAATTTTTATAAGTTTGGGTTGAAGTGCAATTCAATGATATCGATGTCCGTTTGGGATTCTGAGTTTGGGAATAGCTCCGTATGATAATTCTAGAGTGGGGAGCGCGATCGGAAGTGAATTCGGAGGTCCGTAGTTCATTTTGGAACCATCTGGCTAAAGATAAAATTTGGAGGATTTTGAGAGGTTTGACTAGAATTTGACTTTTTGATATCTGGGTCGGAATCCGATTCCGAAAGCTGGAGTAGGTCCGCAATGTCGAATGTGACTGGTGTGCAAAATTAAGGTCAATCGGACGTGATTTGATTTGTTTAAGCATCGAAAGTAGAAGTTTGAAGTTCTAAAGTTTATAAAGCTTGAATTGGGCTGTATTTCGTGATTTTTGTGTTGTTTGATGTGATTTGAGGCCTCGATCAAGTCCGTAATGTGTTTTGGGACTGTTTGGTATGATTGTTGGGATACTTAGGGCCTCGGGTGGTTTCCGGGTGATTAATGGATCAAAATTTGGAATTTAATACAGCTGAAGGGTCTGGTTGCTGGTATTTTCGCTTCTGCGGTGGGTTAACCGCAGAAGTGGCCCTGTAGAAGCGGAATGGGAGCCGCATAAGCGGATTTTTGGTCAAGGCTCGAGGACCGTAGATACGGTCAAGATTCCGTAGAAGCGGGACCGCATTTGCGGAAGGCTAGTCCTAGAAGCGGAAGCGAGTAGGCCTAGGGGAAGCCGTATTAGTGGCAAATTGTCCGCAAAAGCGGGACCGCGGAAGCGGAGGTTTTTCGCAGAAGCGGAAGTAGCTGGAGGCAGAGGGGTTGTTTTAAAATCTAGATTTGGCCATTTTCTCTCATATTTTCATGGCTTGGGCAAATTTTTGGGGAGCTTCAAGAGGGGATTTTCGTCATCAACATTAAGGTAAATTATCTCCACCTATTTTGAGTTAAATACATCAACTATGTATGGATTTGAGCATTTAAATTGGCATAAACTTGAGGTTTTGGTGGAAAACCTAGGAATTTGCATTTCTTGGAATTTAACCACAATTTTGGGTATGGAATTGAGAGTAAATTATATATTTGAGTTCGTGAGGTTATGGGTAAACTTATTCTTCAAAAATTTTGGAAATCCGGGCACGTGGGCCCGAGGGCATTTTTGTCAACTTTTCGATCCTGGTTAGGAATTTCTACAAATTGGATTATAATGAGAAGTTAAGTAGATATTAATGGATTTACATAATTATTGGATAGTTTTGGGGTGTTGTGCATCGATACGAGTCTTCGGAAGGGCATGGAATGCCGGTTATGGACCTTCGAAGCGAGGTGAGTCTCCTTTCTAACCTTGTAAGAGGGAATTGTCCCCATAGGTAAAATAATTGGTTATGTGCTCCTAATTATGGGAGCTACGTACGCACGAGGTGACGAGAGACCGTGCGTAGCTACTATTATGCTATTGTCTGGGTAGTTTAGGACTCAAAGCATGCTATATTTGGAATATCTGTAACCTTATTGACAACATGAATTGCTTAAATAACATAGAGTTAATAAATGAATTTCTAAAAGGGTTAAGCTTCATTTTTCTTTAAAGGAAAAGATTGTTAAAGAAGAATTCGCTTTATTTGGATAAATATTCCCCGATAAATTCTTAATTGACTGTTTGAGCACGCATCTCTACGTGTACCTGCGTCGAATGTATGATTCGCGAGCAGGGTGTTTGTTTATTTTATGTTGACCGCGTCGCAGGATAGTTCGCGAGCGGGGTAATAGATGCATCTATAGGCGTACCGTCGACCCTCGGCAAGTGCACAATTTACATTTCTGTTAGAACGGGTCGTCGACCTTGGCATGATTTGTGCATGCTTGTATTGCTGCATGAACTTATTAAAGTTGTTATTGCCTCTTCATGGCTTGAGAATATTTGGAAAATAATGGAAAAGGAAGTTGGGAAATTTCCCATAAAAAGGAATAATAGTTTACTTGTTTCCTTCTATTTGATAAAAAAATCATGTGGGTAGAAATTCACGATTTAATGTAATATAGAATCGTTATTAGACCACTAGTAAGTGTCGAAGTTGACCATCTCGTCTCTACTTCTTCGAGATTAAGCGGGATACTCATTGAGTACATGTTGTTTACGTACTCATACTATACTTCTGTGCATTTTTATTGCATAGGTATATGTAACTCTAGCGGTCTAACGGGCATAGCAGTACGGATGGTTCTGGGACTAGGTGAGCTGCATTATTCGAGACGGCCGCAGCTAGAGCAGTCCCTTCCAGTATACTGTGTTTACTTTCTGTCCACTGTATTTCGGACGGATGTTGTATTTTATTTCCTTGTCAGTAGATGCTCATTCACTTCTGACACCGGATTCTGGGATGATTTGAAGTATTTTATATTAACTGCTTATCATTTAAATTCTATTTGAGACTGTTATCTTTTAAAATTGCTAAATTTGAAGGAATTCCTAGATTTTAAAAAGTATTAAAACGAGATTTGGATTAAGTAATTTGGTTGGCTTGCCGGACAGCAGTGTCCGGCGTCATCACGACCCTTAGTAGATTTTGGATCGTGACACTTCTCCTTAAATTCACTTTCTTGTCCTTTGTTTACTTTTTCTTGAATCCCTTTCGGTTTAACTCTGTTCCGAAACTAATATAAAGAAAATATGGCTAGATTGGTTTTATAGGGTTCTGCCTAATAAAATCCAAGTCCAAAAAAAATTACCCTGCCTCAGCGGGTGGATCAAGTCGATCCCGACTGGCCATGATGGACGATGCTCTGAAATCAAATTTATTGAAAATGAAAAGAAATCCAAAGTCAAAATCCCCTTGAGGCAGAGTAAAGTGAAAGTGCCAAAGCCCCATACGGCTGAGTCGTCATGAGAAATTTTGAAAAGTCGAGTTCCTCGGTTTTAGGAGAGAGATCAATCTTCAAAAAAGCCAGCAAACAGCAGAGATTCTCACCAAAAGGGTTGGGCCGAGATCAAGTGATCAAAAACAATCAAGGCCACAAAACCAACCACCGTTTCAAACTAACAATTGCTCTTTGTTTGAAAAATTGAAACAGGTGTAATCCAAAGCAACCATGCAAGAAGCAGGTGCAACCAAAAAGGAAAAAAATGTTTAAGAGCTAGAAATAGCTTCGCAGCAATAATCAACCCAAAAAGAAAGTTTCCTCCAAATTTTTTCCCGCATTTTTACTTAAAAAAATAGAAAAAAATGTAATAAAAAATGAATTGAACTGAAAAAAAAGAGATAAGAAGAAAATAAAAAAAAATGATAACTTAGGATTCCCAACCTCAATCTTTTACGCTTTTGCCAACAATAGGGCTCCAATCCCTAAGTTGAGATTTTAGACATAGGGCCTCCATTCCCTAGTCGCCTTTTTTGCCAACATTAGGGCTCCAATCCCTGAGTTGAGATTTTTAGACATAGGGCCTCCATTCCCTAGTCGCCTTTTCTTTGCCAATATTAGGGCTCCGATCCCTAAGTTGAGATTTTAGACATAGGGCCTCCATTCACAAGTCGCCTTTTTGTCAACATTAGGACTTTAATCCCTGAGTTGAGATTTTTAGACATAGGGCCTCCATTCCCTAGTCACCTTTTGCCAACATTAGGGCTCCAATCCCTAAGTTGAGATTTTTAGACATAGGGCCTCCATTCCCTAGTCGCCTTTCTACCAACATTAGGGCTCCAATGCATGAGTTGAGATTTTTAGACATAGGGCCTCCATTCCCTAGTCGCCTTTTGCCAACATTAGGGCTCCAATCCCTAAGTTGAGATTTTTTGACATAGGGCCTCCATTCCCTAGTCGCCTTTTGCCAACATTAGGTCTCCAATCCCTAAGTTGAGATTTTAGACATAGGGCCTCCATTCACTAGTCACCTTTTGCCAACATTAGGGATCCAATCCCTAAGTTGAGAATTTTGGACATATGTTCTCCATTCAGTAGTCGCCTTTTTGCCAACATTAGGGCTCCAATCCCTAAGTTGAAATTTTTAGACATAGGGCCTCCATTCCCTAGTCGCCTTTTTGCCAATATTAGGGCTCAAATCTCTAAGTTGAGATTTGTAGACATAGGGCCTCTATTCCCTAGTCGCCTTTTTGCCAACATTAGGGCTCCAATCCTTGAGTTGAGATTTTTTATACATAGGGCCTCCATTCCCTAGTCGCGTTTTTTCCAATGTTAGGGCTCCAATCCCTAAGTTGAGATTTTTAGACATAGGGCCTCCATTCTCTAGTCCCCTTTTTTGCCAACATAGGGCCTCCATTCACTAGTTGAGAATTTTAGATATTATATTTCTTCCTAAAGACACATAATTATTATTTTATCACTTTTAAAAAAAGGGTTTAGATCTTAGTTACAAATAATTTACGAAATTTTCCTAGTGAAAACTGGGCAGAAAAATTTTGTTTGTTTGTTTGTTTTAGTGTCTGATCAGGTCTGACCTCGAGGCACAAGATTCAAGATGAGAAAAAGAATGAGTCTTAATTCAGAATAAAGAAAAGAATAAGAAAAAACAAAAATAAGTGAACTCAAATGCTAAAGTGGAGAAAGATGCGGACTACTCAAGATATGATTGAAGTCACTAGCTTCGCATGTCTCGCCTCGATCCAAAGCTGAAGAAAGAACCAACACTTCGGCTGACGAGCATCAAGATTCAGATCGGCGTCCACAACAAGAACCGGCTAAGACTCAAGATCAAGCTTTAAGATATTTATAGATAGGAATTTTGTAACTCATAGTTGATAGGCTTAGTTAGTTTAGCTTTTATTTTCCATTTTTTGGTGTAATAAAGAGTTCAACAAGCAGAAACAAGAGCAATAGTAGTGAAATCACAGCTTCTCGGTAGTCCCAACTACCAAAACTTCCAGAACTACACTGACCTGATTCCTTTATAGCCAAGGATATGTAGGCAACCTCCGAAGCAAGGTTCGATTAGATTTTTCAAAAAAAAAAAATGCTTCTCATGGAGTTTCAAACGGGAAAAAATTGCTTGTTGTTGCTCACTTTATCTTTGCCCAAAAACTCTTTATATTTTCGAGCAAAGAAGTGCAGCTGTGAGCACGTGATTTTTGCCCTATATGAATTACTCATATAAAATCTAAGAAAATAATTTTTTTTCCAGTTATTTGCCATTTTATAGGATTTTGTAGGATTTTTTTTGTTTGCATTGTTTGTGTGCATTTAATCCTTATTAAAATCATGAAAATACCAAAATACCATGCATTGCATTTAGATTTTTATTTTTTATTTATATTTTTAGGATGAATTAGTTAATTAATTGCTTTATTAAAAATAAAAATCACAAAATTGGCTCTTTTTTTTAACTTAGGATCAACTAATTTTTATAAATATTATTGTTAGAAAATTAGCCTAATTATATGATTTAAATTAAGTTAGGAATTGAATTAATTAGAGAAAGAAAAATAAAACAAAAAGAGAAAAGAATTTGAAGAAGGTTTTTATTTGGCCATAAAATTGGGCTAGAATTCAAATTGACCCAATTCTCACAAACCAAGCCCAATACCATACTCAATACCCTCTTGGCCCACACTCTATTTTTATAAAAAGCTAGTGTGACGACCCAAAGGGTCATCACTTGTTTCCTCATTCGTTCCGTACTTTCGAGGCCTTGAAAACCTCACTTTTACTTTTCTCGACTTACGTGCGCAGTCCGAGCGTATAGCCGGAAGGTTAAATATGAATTCTGTGTGAAAAAATGATAAATTTTGATATTAATATGATTAAAGTTGACTTTGGTCAACATATTGGATAAACGGACCCGGACCCAAGATTGAATGGTCCCGGAAGATCCGTAGAAAAATATGGGACTCGGGCATGTGCCCGGAGTCGAATTTCGAGGTTTAGAACCTGAGTAAAAGAATTTTTCTGTGAAATTATTTTTCTGAAATTATTAAGGAAAATAGAAATGAAAATTGATTAAAAGACTATGGTATCAGGCTCGTATTTTGGTTCCGACGCCCGGAACAAGTCTTAAATATGTGTTAAGCGTTTTCTGTAATGTTTGTCGAAATCGGACGTCATTTGACGTGTTTCGAACCTAAATATCATAAATTTGAAGTTTATGAAGTTAGAATGGAAAATGATGAATTTGGGGCTTGATTAAATGATTTTGATATTATTTTGGTGATTTGATCGCACGGATAAGTTCTTAGGATGTTGTTGAGTTAGTGTGTGTGATTGGTTGGGAGCCCCGAGGGCTCGAGTGCATTTTCGGAGGTGTTCAGGGTGGTTTTGGACTTAAGAAGTTAGCAGATTTTCTACAATTTTTGCACAGGGGTTTTCTTCATCGCGTTCGCATCGTTAGGTTCGCGTTCGCGTAGCTCTGTGCCTTCCCCCTTCGCATTAGCGTCTTGACCTTTGCGAACGCGTAAGCCAAATTCAGGCCCCAGTATTTCCCTTCTTCGCGTTCACGTTCTGGCCATTGCGATCACGATGATTTAGTGTGTCCTCTATCACGTTCGCGTCCCTTAACACGCGTTCGCGTAGGCCAATCTTGGACCCCCAGCATTTTTCCTCTACGCGTTCGCGTTGACCCTCACGCGAACGCGATAAATTGCCCAGTTTACCCTTCGCGAACGCGGCCCCTTTCCTGCAAACGCGAAGGGCAATTTTGCCTAGCGAATTTTTAAGTTCAAAACAGAATCATTGCAGGATTATTCCCATTTTTCATAAACCTTGTCTTCTCCACAGCACATAGGCAATTTTTAGGGCTATTCTTCACCAAAGCTTCTTGGGTAAGCATTATCTAACTCGTTTTCTTCTTTTTCTATCATCATTTATCAAATTCCTAGACCTAAATTATGAAATCAAAGTAAAAAATAAGGGTTTTGGGTAGAGTTAGGGTTTTGAGAATTTTGGGTGATTCAACCTCAATTTGGGGTCGAATCTTAAAATAAATTGCATATTTGAATTCCTGGGGTTATGGGTGATTGAGTTTTGGTACGAGCCTCGTGTTTGGACAATGTGGGCCCGGTGTCGAGTTTTGGTAATTTTGAAAGAATGCTAGAAAATTCATATCTAAGCTATGGGATATTGCCATTGAGTTTTTATTGATACTATTGAATTAATTATGCCTAGATATCATTGTTTCGGAGTCGGATTGTAGAG
>MU758079.1:14774-76348 GCA_026770625.1 Nicotiana glauca
TTTTTCTAAAATTAGTAGATATCATGCCTAGTTCTATCCAACACTTAGACAAAAGGATTAATTAATCAATCAAATCGGTTTTAGTCTATTGCATTCGAGCGAGCCTAATGTAGACTTTCCGTCTAAAAATATGCGTTAAACCAGTCCTCTCGTCGCTTTATTTAATTAATACCAAATCAGTACGTGTAAGACATGCTAAACTCTATGACTTTTATCTGATTTATGGAGGCTTATTTGAGCCCTATTTGCTTATTTGTTGCCCCTTTATTTTTATTATGTGTTTTGATCGATGCCTTAGTATTTTATCCTTTGAAAACTCCTAAAAGCCCTAAACCTCTCTTTCTTTAGGATTAGTAGTCCATTTGCCTCCGGGACTGATAGGATTGGAACGGGTAATAGCATGCAATAAGTAATGATACTATTCTGCGCTTTAATACCTTAATAGGGTGGGAAAGGGTAGACATGGACATGATGATCACACGATAACACTATGCGTACAATTGGGTACCGGTATTGTGTGATGATCCATGTATTTTACAAGCCTAGGACCCGTTTTCCTTTACATAATTATTTTCAGATTGTCAATTTTCAAATTCTGCATTCTTGTTTAATTATTTTCCCCTTCTGATTTTTCGCACTGCCCTTTTCTAAAATTTTCCGCTCTTTCACTTCCTTGCTTGACAATTGGTACTCATTACTTGATCCCATTTTTCTGCATTTAGACATTCTTGCCAATAGTTAAGGAGTCATCTATTCGAATTTCAGCATGTCTAATAACCTTATGCATACCTATTTGAAACTTTTGTGTGAAATTACCTTGTATGTTTGCTTGCTTTAGAGTCACACTTATAGCATGGCCGAGAACCACACTAGTGGATCTTGAGGGGTGCCTAACACCTTCCCCTCGAGATAATTTTTAGCCCTTACCCGAAGTCTGGTTCTTCATCTCAAATTCTTTCTTAAAGTGTCCTAATGCACTATAATCATTAGGTGGCGAATCTCCAAATCCAAAACCCAATTCCCAAACGGGAATAGAGTTGTCTTTCCTAATTGTCGTAAACCCGGCTTTTCGCTCTTGGGGGGGGGGGGGTGCATCGACAATTATGTCGAGGAAAATGGTGGTCATGACCCTTATGTAGGTGGCCCCTGCATTCTTTAACCCAAACGACATCATCTTGTAGCAATACATCCCCCACGGCGTAATGAAAGTCGTTTTCTCAGCATTTTCTTCATCCATACAGATCTGATGATACACAGCAAAACAATCAACAAATGACTGCAGCTCATGTTTGGCGCAGTTGTCAATTAAGATGTGTATATTCGGCAAGGGGAAGTCATCTTTGGGACTGGCCCGATTGATATCTCGGGTAGTCGACATAGACTCTGACCTTCCCATCCTTCGTTGGTACTGGCACAATGTTGGCTAACCATGTCAGATACTCTACTACCCTGAGAACCTTAGCTTTGACCTGCTTAGTGACCTTTTCCTTGATTTTCAAACTCATATCTGGCTTGAATTTTTGAGCTTCTGCTTTACTGGCAGACATGCCGGATCAGTCGGCAATTTGTGAGCCATAATAGATGTACTCAGACCAGTCATGTCGTCGTACGACCAGGCGAATATGTCCTCATACTCTCTTAGAAACTCCGTATATTCTTTATTTTCTAACAGTGACAAATGAACGCTGATTCTATTTCTTTAATGTTTTCTGCATCTCCTAGGTTGATGATTTCGGTCTCGTCCAGGTTGGCCTTAGATCTATTCTCAAAATTATCAACTCCTTTATCAGTTTCTTCCTATATATCATCTTCTTCTGAATCTATGTCCGTTTGTTGTGTTGTCTCGTTGCATGTCACAATCATCAGTTTATCAAGGTAAGTAATTGTAATGTTGTATAAGTAATGAGAGAAAATAATAAGAGTAAGATTTATAAGAAAACCGAATTGCTTTTGATAAATTCCATAAATGTTTTGAACATCGGAGATCTTTCTTGCAAAAACAAAAATGCGAAAGGAAAGTAAACTTGTAAAAATAAAATAATGCATGGTTCTTGTTCAACCTTGCTACCTCGAGGCACGCCGACCTCTTGTGGTTCTGACGGTCCAGTTGTTGAGGCATGATCATCCGCTTACAGCATGTATGGAAGGGCCTTCCTCCCTCTCCTCCTAAAAAATAACACAACAATCCATGTCATCATCTTCTAGGAACAAGTTCCTCATTGCTGCTGTGCTTCCTCTTCTTCTGACCCGTAGATAACCTCGGCCGGCTGGAAAGTCTGTTCCAAATGCGGTATTCGTTGCTCCAGTAGATAGTAAGGACTACGCCAGGGTGGCGACCATTCATTTAATTCTTTCCAGGTATACTCATATCCCAATCTGAAGGTGGTGCCATGTTTCTTGAGCTTGATGGGCTTAGAGATTCCTTGGAGATTCTTGCCAAGTCCCTTACCAGGTTCGTACCTACTCCAATTTAATATTCTTTCAATTTTGTTGTCCCACCACTTATCCTTATCGACAGTGTTGACTCATTCTATATGGTGATAAGTTTCTCCGCCTATCTTTCTTCTTTCTCCGATTGCTGGGATGGTCTGGCGACTGTATATGGGATTGCTACCGTCGCCATGAATGATCACCTCCTGGTGATTCCTCTCAAACTTCACTACCTGATGTAGTGTTGATGCCACGGCCACAGCAGCGTGAATCCATGGTCGTCACAATAACAGATTGCAAGATGCCGGCACGTATATCACTTGAAAGTCAACATCAAACCAAGTAGGCCCCATTTGCAAACATAAGCTAATCTTCCCAATAGTAGATCTTTGAGACCCATCGAAAGCTTTAATATTGATGGCCCCATCTTTGATTTCATGCAGCCTTTTTCCCAATGTCCTGAGTGTCACCAACGGATAGATGTTGAGACTAGACCCCCATCGACCAGAATCCTGGTGATAAAATAATCTTCGCATTGTACAATGATGTGCAATGCCTTGTTGTGCCTCAATCCTTTCGGCGGCAGCTCATCTTCGTGAAAAGTGATCTTGTGACTTTCCAATACCTGGCCTACCATGTTAGCCATCTCTCTGCCGGTGAAGTTGCTTGGTACATATGCCTCACTTAGTACTTTTAACAAGGCATTCTTGTGTGCATTAGAACTCTGTAGCAGAGCAAGGATAGAAATCTACGCTGGTGTCTTTTTTAGCTGATCAATGACTGAGTATTCCTTCGCTTGTGTCTTTCCCCAGAGATCGCCGGGCCTGGTTTCAGTGATGGCTTGTCGACCAGCGGTCTACTTACTTGACTCAGCCAAGTGTTCCAGAGTATAAACCCTGCAAGTTCTTATCATACCCTGTGCCGCAACTGTTTCCCCAAACTTGGCTTTCCCCTTCCTTCTTGCCTCGGCTGTATAGTCCCATGGTATGGCTTTTGTGTGGAATGGCGTTACGACTGTCATTGCTACTGCAATGGGCACCCTTGCTTTGGAAGGTAATACAACAACTTCAAATGGCTCAGGCGCCTTGGGGATCCAAACTCAACCTCAATTGGTGTTGGCATCTTTGCGGAGGCTGGTGTTTCAAACTCAAGTGGTATGGACATGTTCACCTCGGCACCTTCAGAAGGCTGAATCTGGACTACAATTGGATTAAGGGTGACTGTTGGCTTCTTTGGATCGTCGCCTTCTGTGATCAAACCGATTGATCTTTTGGGATCCCAATCATCCTCAAACAATCATATGAACATCTCCACCCTTGTGGTCCGGTAGAGGGTTATTATGGACATTCGGAGCAGGCTCCTTTGCCATGATGATCTTGTTGTTAATCAGAGCCTGGATCTTATCCTTCAGGGAGCGACAGTCCTCAATGGTGTGCCCTTTCATGCAAGAATAGTTTACATATATTTTATTTGGGTTGATCCATTGGTAAGGGTTTTCAGGGGTTATAGCAGGGATAGGGGTGACATAACCAGCAGCTTTGAGTCTTTCATACAGCCGGTCGATTCATTCAGCAATAGCAGTATACTATTTGGGAGGTCTGCAGATGAAATTTGGTCGGGATCTAGGAAATTTTTGGTGACGGGGAGGTGATTGATAGTGGGATTGTTGAGTGTTGTAGGCTTGGTAGACATGTGCAGGCTGGGAATATCTGGGTGAAGCAGGTTGATATGTAGGAGGTGGAGGCGATTAATAGGTAGGCGGTAGGGTTTGGTAGGAGGGTACGGGTGTTTGGAAATTTGGAGTGGGCTGATATGTAAGTGGAGGTATTGGGTAAGTTTGGTATTCGATAGGTGATTTGGTTCTCTGTGCAACCATTACGGCACCTACGTCCCTTTTCTTGGACGTACTACCAGACTGTAGAGCCTTGTTGGTGGCTTGCAAAGCTTCAAAGTTTGTAACCATACCACTCTTGATACCTTCCTTGATACTTTCTCCTAGCTTGATGATGTCAGAAAATTTATGGTTTTCGATCAACATCAGTCTTTCATAGTATTGCGGGATCCTGAGCCTGGACGAAAAACTTTTTCATCTATTTTTCCCCTAAACCAGGTCGAATCTTAGCAGCCTCTGATCTCCAACGAGTGGCATACTCGCGAAATGTTTCTATGGGTTTCTTTTTTAAATTCTGAATGTAAAACACATCCGGTGCATTTTCCATGTTGAACCTGAACATATCCATGAAGTCAGAGGCCATACTAACCCAGTTTGACCACTTCTTTCGGTCTTGGCTAATGTACTAAGACAGAGCATCTCCTTTTAGGCTCCTCGTAAAAAGCTTCATGCGAATCTTCTCGTCTTTTCCCACTCCGACCAAATTGTCGCAGTATGTCCTGAAGTGAACCATGGGATCCCATGTACTATCAAGCATTTCAAACTTGGGAGGTGTGTACCATTCGGGTAGTCCGACATCGGGCTGTATGCATAAATCTTCATAGTTTAGTCTCTCAATTCCCTTACTACCTTCAACTCCTTGAATTCTGGTGGTCAACTTCTTAAGCTCTTCGGCCAGATTTCTGATGAGCAAATCCTTATCATCGGACTCGGGTGTGCTTGAGATAGGCTGGGTGGCGTGTGGCATGGTCTCCACGTAGATGGGGGTGTTGTGTTGGGTGTGACAGTGGTCGTTTGTGGAGTTCAACGATTCTGGAATGAGCAATAGAGCATTGTTGGGAGTGTGGCAAGTATTTCAGTGGTGGTGAGGAGTGGGATGGTTTGGCTTCGGGATGTTTTGTGGAGGTGTGGGGTTCTGAGTGCTTGGAAAATTGACATCTGGGGTGGTGAGGGAAAATGACAAGCTTGCCAAGTTTCAGACCTGATCAAGTTCCTCCTAAAATTTCAACAGTTTCTACTCGAGTTGGGATGCACTTTCTTTGGAAACCTGAGTACCCTGAGTGATTTCTACCTGTTCAACCGAGTTTTCCTTTCTGATGTTGCTCAAATCTTCCATCTTTCCCTTGTTCCTGTTTCTGACGGGACTGGAAGGAGGAGTAGGTGGAGGGCCCTTGGATCTTGTAAAGTGTGTTAATGTTTCCAGAGTTCACGAACTAACCTTATGGGGAGGGGAATAAACAAAAAGTAAAACAAAAGTGACAAGTTAGTAAGGATCATAAGGAAAATGTTGCGATATTTAAACATGTTCTGCAGAAAATATAAAGTATGTCCTAATTTTGGGGACCTTGTTGTGCCCGAGATAGGCCTAGTGACAAGTAAATTTAGAGAATTTGGAATGCTAAATGCCTTATTTTATTGATAAAAAGGTAGACGAATCCCAAAACAACACTAAATAATAGAAAATAAAAATGTCACTAGTGGCCATAGGCCTTATTACATTTCTTAAAGCAAAAAGGAAAAGCTCTTATCTATTTGGTCCCAGAAGGACCTTCTCCAGACTTGGCAGTGTTTGCTCCCTCGAACAGCTCTCCCAGCTCGCGCAATCCTAGCAGCAGTTAAGCTCGGGCTAGATGTCCTCCTTCATTCCCTTCAGAAACTCATAAATCTTCGACCCTCTTTAGAAACTTATTTTCCAGTTCCACTACACCCCGCTCCAAGCAGATCAGTCGTTTGTTGGCGCTGACAGCCATATTCTTCCATTCTTCAATTAGTTTTTGATTGGCTTCTTGTATTTCACGGTTCTTATTTTCACATTCCCGCATCCTCTTACACAATTGGTTGTATTTTACTTGTGCTTCAGCCTTTTCATCGATGATTCTATGACCTCGAACAAACCTAGGTTGACCCAAACCGTTGTGATTGTCCTCCAGCCAGCCTGAATAATGTGGGGTAAAACCAACATGGTAGCGATCCGATTCGATGGTGTCTTTTCCCAAGACAATTTTGCAGTGCCACATATGCTGAGCCTTGCACCTGTACGGACTATCTTCATTCTTGAAGTCAGCCCGAAAGTTACTCATCTTGTCGACCCTTGGTATAACCTGCTTCCTACCAGCCTGTCTCATAGCTCGAAAAGGGATATAAGGGTAGGTCCCCCTCAAACCGATCAATATCAGAAATGGTGCATCCCTAGATTGAACGATGAATTCTTCAGTAGGGAACCATTCGAACATCCATTGCACTCGGTCCTCAGTCAGATTATCAAAGAGTTCAACCCATTCTCTAGCATTCTCGAATTGGGCGAACATGTTGGGAATGTAATTCATTCGTCTCGGTTGATGAAAGGCGATATGATCATCCCCGTCTCTACGATGGATTTCCTATCGGTATTCACCCTTTTGGAGATGTTCCATGAGCCAAAGTTGAAGTAGCAGATTACAACCCTCAAAATGCTTGGCTCCCTATTGACACCTTTCTAGGGCTCGGTATATTTTCGCAATGATCATTTGCACGAGACTGAATGGTTATCCGTCAATTCCTTCCATTAGAGTTTTGGTGACCATAGCTAGCCTGGTATGGATTCTTTCTTTCTTCTTTGGAAACACTATCATCCCCAAGAAACAGAACATGAAGACAAAGACCCTTCGATGGATATGCCCCAATGATGTAAGAGCGAACTTGTCAGGATAAGTACGGTAAGATTTGCTGTGACTGTACCTTTCGTAAAAATAGTCAAAGGGAATGTACGACTCATTCAAACATGTCAAGTCAGGATTCTTCTTTAGACCCATAATTTTGAGAAAACCTCTACCTTTGTGGTTTTCTGGCATCAACAAACCCGAAGTTTCCTACGGTATTCCAGTCAGTCCTCCTATCTCCTCAAGCAAAGGTGTCATCTCAATGTCTCCAAAGCGGAATACCGACCTATCACAATCCCAGAATAGAGTGGCAGCTTTTATAATTTTATTGTCAGGTTGAATTTCTAGGACAGAAGGTAGGTTTCCTAGATATTTTCGGACAAGAACTTGATCACTGGAATGAAGATCTTCCCACCAGCTTAACAATTTAGGGTGGATGTTGGTGACCATGCCAAATCTGGGGACCTCGTGCCTCATTTCTGCGAGACAAAAAGTGTTAGACCATTACCCCCACCAGACTCGACTATTAAATATCAATAATCGGCATAAGAAGCATTTAGTTCTCCAAATGAATGCACAGAATGTGGTAGTGTTCGTTTGGGTTTCAAGGAAACCCAATGGACTTTGGACAAGGCTATCTTAAAGAGTCATTATGCAGACAACATAACTGACTCGGCTAGGTCTGACCATGATGCATGCACAATTAAATAGAGTAGGGTTTCTATGGGGTATTAGACTGGTACCCTTGAGCGGACAACTCAAGAGGGAAAGGCACGAAACCGTCGACTACACCATTGATCTACTGGTTTTACCGCAAATATGCCTTTGCCGAATTTAGGGGGTGATAATATCGGAAGAGAGCAACCACTCATTATAAGCGTTGCTATGGTATTTTGTTTGGCACGAGAGGAATATAATGTTGAAAATGCGGTTATAATAATTAACAAGTTGTCACATATTTGCACGTTCATAAAGTAATAGTTACAACAGTTTCTCATAATTTACAACAGCATTAAAGGAAAGCGGTAAAGGAAAACATTAAAAGAAAAGAAACGAAGAGCCAAGTCAGTTTCCTAGTAGAAGAAGGAATAAATACTTAAAGGCACTTTAAACAAGTAAAGACATGTAAAAACATAAAGTGAAAAATAGCATGAAATGGTAAAAGCCTTAAAGAATTCCCCAGCAGAGTCGCCATGCTGTCGATGCCCCCTTTTCCTCGCGCAATAGGGTTTACGACATTTGGGCGGGCAACTCATTTCCTTTTGGGAATTGGTTTTGCAATTGAAGAGTCGCCACCTAATGATTAAGTGCATTAGGACATTAAGAAGAAATTTGATTTAGAAAACTAGAGATTGAGTAAGGGGTTGAAATTATCTCGAGGGGAAGATGTTAGGCACCCCTCAAGATCCACTAGTGTAGTTCTCGGCCATGCTATGATTGTGACTTTAAGTGCAAGCAAGAACTACAAATACAAGGTAGTCTTCACATAACGGTTGCAAGCAATAAAAGAAATTAGAGGGGTTGAAGTTTAGGAAAAGATAGTTTTGAAATTCTAAAAATAAACGAGTAAAGGGGAAGGGGTTTGCACATAATGTTTTTGCGAGCAATTAAGTTAAAGAAATAGAAATTTTGGGAAGAAAGTAGTTTTTAAAAGTTCCGAAAATAACCAAGTAAAAGGGAGAGGTTTTCACATAATTGATGCAAGTAAGAGGTCAAAGAAGCTGAAAATTGAGCAGTTTTTCAAAAATTCTAAAAAATAAACAAGTAAAGGGAAGGGGTCCTAGGTTTATAAATAATATGGATCACCCCACACAACACCCGATAAACATTTATGCACGTGGTGTTATCACGTGGTCATCATATCCATATCTACCCTTTCCCACCCTGTTAAGGTATTAAGCATGGAATGGTGTCGTTACTTATTGCATGCTAGTACCCGCCCCCAATCCTATCAGTCCCAGAGGCATTTGGGACTACTAGTCCTAAAGGGAAGGGATATTTGGAGTTTTATGGTTTCAAAAGGATAAAATTCTAATGCGTCAAGCAAAACATGTAAAGCGGATATGGGAAAACACATAACAATTAAAAGGCTCAAACATGCATCCTCACTTAAATACAGATTGTTTAGCATGTCTTGCATGTACTGGTTATGGTCTGAATTAAACTTAGATGGAGGAGGCAGACTGATTTATTACATATTTAAGATGAGAAATCGGAATCAGACCTGCCTGTTGGTTCGAATTAACGAAGCCTGATTCATTAGCTAATTCACCTTGTAGCTTGTAAGTGAAACCTATAGGCATGATATCAGTTTCAGGGAAACAAGAAGAGAAAAGCAGTAGTAAAGCCAAATTTCCAGCAAACAACCAGAAGATCTCAGAAGAGAGTGGAGTGTTGAATTGAGAGTGTAAGAGTATTGAAATTGAAAGTGTTCAGTAAGTGATGTGTGTAAAATAAATTGAACTCCAGGTCTTCTAAAGTGCAGAAGGGTCGTGCCCTTTATAGTGCAGAAAGGCAAGTAGAAATAGGTAAGAAAATAGTTTAGAAATCAATTACACAAGGTCTCCTTCAATTAAGGGATTCTGATTTCAAACGAGTAAAACAATTAAGAAAAGATTTTGATCAAAATCTTTTCCAAAGTAGTACAATAAGGGCAAATACACAGAAAATTATTTAAGGAAAGAGTTTGATAGAAACACGGTTTGTGCAAATAAGGAAAAGCAATCAATCAACAGCCAGTAAAATTAAAATTGAGTTTTGGTATGAATGAATCCAACAAAAAATGTGAAGAAAGGTTTAATTAAAGGAAATCAGTAACAATCAATCGAACCTTATTAAAATGAATTCTGAATCAATCACAAGTTGGAAAAATCCTTTTTTTGAAGGGAGAATTCATCATATATAAAGTGTACAAACATGTGAATCAAGAAAAAATTGTCGTGCTAATCAGAAAAGCCTAGCATAGAAAAGTTCAGAGTAACAAACAAAGAAGCTCAAATTCAATACATAGACTTAAAATTAGTCTGAGAGAGTCCAGGGTTCCACACACAAGATCAAACTCGTCAAAAACCCCAAACCTTAGGGTTTCCAACTCGAGTAAGATTAGAGACGAGGAGGCAAGTAATCGAAATAGGCTCAGAGGTCTCTTTCAGAGACTCATGTGAAAGCAAACAGATAAAATAGCAGGTTCAAGGCAAATAAAATGGATAACTGATTTGAAGCATAGAGAACACGTTTGAGAAAAGCTTGGAACTTAAACAAGTTCGAAAGAGAGAAGAGGTAGTATGAACTAAAAAAAACTATAGAGGGAACATGCGTAGAAAGAACTCAAACAAAGTTCAGTAGAAGCAAACAAAAACTTAAGAACTCAGTAGGAAATACATACAGTAGAAGAACATAAAATACTGGAAAAGTATAGCAAAATAACATATAGGAAAACACAGCAAGATGAACATGTGAGCATGATGTAGAAGCTCAGTAGAACACAAAGCACAGAAGAATCATGTATAGTAGAAAGAAAGCAGAAGAAAAATACATGCGTGGTAGAAAAGAAAACATACGAACATAGTATAGACAAATATACATAAAGAAAAGGAAGAATCAGAAAAACATTTTGAAACTTTTTCAGAAACCCTAAATCGAAGAGAAGTAATTTTTTGAAAGAAAATTAGGGAAAACATTTAAGAACTCAAGTAGAGCACAGACATACGCCACATCTTAAAAATAATCAGAGAGAACTTCGAGTAGCTGGGGTTTCAAAGAAACTCTAGAATGAGAAAGGCTTGGAAAAGTCTGATCCTGAGTCGAATGAGTTAGAAATAGGCTCGAAATGATTTGAATGTGCCAGAGCAAAGTCGGAGAGGCCTCAAAGCCCTGGATCTAAGAAGATCTGAGAAGAAACCATCGAGGTTAGACCTCGAGACTTCGAGTACCAAGAGTTTAAGAGTGAAGGGAGGTGAGTACATGCCATCCATGGCCTGAGAAGCCATAAATTCCGGTGAGGTTGTGGTCGAAGAGGATGAGAGAGGCTAGGATTTCATGGAACCTTCGAGAGAGTTTGAGAGAGGAGAGTATTCAAAGTCGGCTGACCAAATGAAATGAGGGTATTAGGTTAGGGTTGGGAATTAAAAAGGTAAGGAGTAATCGTGGCCGTTGATCAAAATGATCAACGACCTGGATTGAAAGAAGGGACCGGGTGGATCGGGGAAACGGGTTAAGAGGTTGGGTTAAAATTGAAATTGGACCGGTCCAATTGGGGGTTAAGATTGGGTCAATTGGGGGGTCAATGTTGGCTATAATTGAAACAAATTGGGCTATACATTAAATGGCCAGTCTTTCCCTTTTTTCTTTTACAAAAATAATAAAAATGATTTTGAAAATAAATTAAAAGTACTGGATCATTCAATAATACATAAATATTAATTGAAAAATTATCAGAACCAATTTTATAATTATAAAACACTATTAAATCCTAAAGTATGCTAAAGTTGTAATTATATATAATTTAGCTTTTAAAATGCTAAATAAATTTGTAAAAATATATAAAAATTACCTTAATTATATTTTGGTATAAATTTGGGAATAATGTAAATTATTCACCAAAATTGATGATTTTGGCAATAATTATTGATTTTGTAATGCTAAAATGGATACTAAATTGATTTTAAAAATCTTTAAAAAATTGAAAAAAAATATTAAAACACTTGGGCATGCTTATATATGCATATATGTTATTTTGAAAGTATTTTGTATGTATGAAAAATGCATAGGAAAAAATTGAGTATCAACAGTGCTTGTAAGCATTTTGATCGGGAGCACCCGTGAAATATCCTCGTTACTCCAGCAAGGTCAACATCACATTGGTAATTTGGAAATTGCAAACCCGGATCCGAGATGGGACAATTGCACCGGCATATCCTTGGTTGGGACGCACCCGAGGGGCCACTCTTGGAGGTGGTGGGGGAGGGTCTGGAATTCATTGGCATTAGCATTGGCCTGGCGGCCTCTCTGTTGTCCTTGAGGTACAAAAGGCACCTCATCCTCACCATTGTCATCAAGCTCCTCCCCCGGGATCGCATTTTCAAGGGGGTCATTGTTGTTGTCGCCATTTTGTACCTGAATTGGCGTCAAACAAAGATTAGTATCACGGAAGGAAAGAAAAGCAATACACAAAACTATTCAGATAGATAGCCAAAACCATTAGCTCCCCGGCAACGGCGCCAAAAAGTTATCGATGACAACCTTGTACCACTATAGAGTGGTGAGAGCGGTCGATGCAACTTTTACCCGAATAGGTCGGGATAGATTCCACAGGGAGCTAGAAGTGGGAGTTGGTTTCCCATCCAAACTAGCAATGTGCAGTGCTCTTAATTGCGCTTCCAATCATAGTTGGTCTTTTGATTGTTTCTAATATTATGCTAATAAGATGCTAAATTAAGCTACGAGTAAAATACTTGAAAGGTTATCTAATTGGTTAAAGATGCACTAGGGAAGTGACTTTTTCCTAGGTGGATATTTGACGGATTCCCAAGTCTAAAGCAAGATTGTTATGATGGGGATTACGATATAACCAATGCACGAAACTTCTCACTTCATACCTCTCGGTAGTTTAAGTGATTTTGCTCTAGTTGACTTTCTCAATACCAATTGGGTATTATAATTGTGCAAGCAATTGAGGTTCAAGTCAGGTATTACTATCTCAAGGTTTAACCCTTTAATTGGGGCTATCAATCTCTTGAATACACCCAGCTCTCTTTCTCAAGAAGAGCCCAAGTCAAAAAGGCACAAATTAGTGTTTGCAACCACTAATTCAACATGGAAAACATAAATTAGTCCAAATATCAAACACCCATAAACATTCAAGCCTTAAAACTCAAGACCCATCAAATACCCACGCTAGGGTTGAGCCACAACCCTAGCTAATGGGTCTAACTACTCATAATAAGGGAAGAAAATAAGAAATTAGATGAAGAATAAACCATAATAATTAATTACAAACTAAGATAATGAAGATTTAGCATAATAGTAGCTACAAATTACTCAAAAAGGAACAAAAGAGTCGTTCACATGCTCAGCCCAAAGTTAGATTACAAAAGATAACCTAAAAATGTGAAAAGAAACTATTTATACTAGGCCGAATTTTCTGGACAAAAATACCCCTGACTAGGTAATGCGGTCCGCATAAAATGCACCGCGGACCGCACCGAGGCTCTTTGGCTTGACTCTGTAGTCTCTGAATCTGGCCACCGCGGGCCGCATAAAATGCACCGCGACCGCAGTGGCTTCAATGTGGTCTGCACAAAGTGCCTTACGGTCCGCGCTGGCTTCAATCTTCATTTTTTACAGCTCTCTAAATCTCATCTCCGCGGACCGCACAAAATAGTTTGTGGTTGCGGTGAGGCTACTGCGGTCCGCACAAAATAGTTTGAGATCGCAGTGCTTGAGTTACCAAAAACTGCACCTCTCTGAATCTCATCACTGCGAACCGCACAAAATGGATTGCGGTCGTAGTGGATCTGTTTCAACTGTGCTTGAACTTGTCCTTAGTACTTGTGTATGTTTTACTACTTTTTGAGCTGGTTTTGACTAATTGTTACCTTTTTGACCAAACCCTGTAAAAGTACGACATATAAGCCTTTAGGGACTATTTTGTATATATTTTTACTCAAAACTCAAGTAAAAATAAGTGTAAAATAAACTAGAATCCCTAGTTATCAGTACGCACTCGTCACCTCGTGTACACGCCTTTCACATAATTCAAGTAATATAATCAACCTAAATCCTAAGGGGTAGTTCCCTCACACAAATTTAGGCAAGATACTTACCTCAAAGAAGCTAAATCAATACTCTAAATAGACCTTCCCATGTGAAACAACCTCCGGACAGCTCAAATTTAGCCAAAATAAATTAATAACTTAAATAAAATCTATAGAAAATAATTCGGATAATAAAGTTATGATCTTTCAAAAAAATTTAAAAAAAAAAGTCAACCCCGGGCTTGCACCACTGAACCCGACAAAACTCACAAAATTTAAACACCATAGTCATTCCAATACGAGTCCAACCATACCAAAATTATCCAACTCTGATATCAAATCGACCTTGAAATCATCATTTTTGTGTTTTAGAATTTTTATTGCAAAAAAACCCAAATTTCTCCAATTCAAATAAATAATGAAATGATAAAATAAAGTTGGAATCATGAAATATAATCAAATCCATGTCAAGAATATTTACCCCAATCCAAATGGTGAAAAATACCCTCCAAAAGCATCCAAATCCAAGCTCTCTAGCTCAAAAAGACATAAAATGACAAAAGCCCTGGAAAATAGAGTATGATATAGTCTGCCTAGGTCTTTCTCTTCGTGATTAGCGAACATGCTTCGCGATCGCGAAGCCCAAAATTATAAGCTACCAAATACCCCTTCACGAACGCGACCTATCAGCTCAACTGAACTGCACGAATGCGACGCTATTCACGTGAATGCGATAGCCAATCCCCTAGCTCCCCTCTAGCTCTAACTCTACACGATTATGACAAGATGAGTAAACGCGATGACCAATTTCCCCCAGGCTACGCGAACGAGATGGCCAACTCTCGAACGCGATGAGTAACTCCTCAGCCACACCAAATATACTTCGTGATTGCATTCCTTCCACACGTGAATGCATAGAACTGCTAAATAGCAGAGAAACCAGCAACTCTAAAATATGAAGGAATGGACCGTGGCACATCCAAAGTCCCCGGGATCCCGTCAGATCGTACCAAAAAGTTTCATAACATAACGCGGACCTGCTCGAGGCCTCAAATCACATCAAACAATATCGAAACTACGCATCACACCTCAATTCAAGCCTAATAAACTAATGAATTTTCAACTTCTACAACTCGCGCCGAATCATATCAATCAACTCGGAATGACCTCAAATTTTGCATGCAAGTCCCAAATGTCATGGCGAAGCTATACCAAATTCCAGAATCAAAATCCGAACCCGATATCAACAAAGTCAACTCTCGATTAAACCTCTCAACCTTCCAAATCTTCAACTTTCCAACTTCTGCCAAAATGCATCAAATCAACCTACGGACCTCCAAATTCAAATCCAGACATACCCCTAAGTTCAAAATCACTATACGAAATTATTTGAATCATCAAAATACCATTCTGGAGTCGTGTACACAATAGTTAAACTCCAGTCAACATTTACCACCTAAGTTTCTAAAATGAGAACCATCCCTCCATATCAATGCTGAATCACCCAACAACCGAATCCGACCATACACGCAAGTCATAATACATAATACGAAGTTACTCGAGACCTTAAGCCACCGAATCAGACGTAAATTCTAAAAACAAATAGTGAGGTCGTTACATTACAGTTGCACACTTAGTAAGACTACTTATATATTGTGTAAAATGTCCTAAGGAGTGCACTTGGAAAGTTTGGACATAGATGTATATAAGAGGATCATCAGCAGTTTTTTAAGAAGATGGAGTGGATTCCTTCTTTTCTTGGGTGTGAGCAATCTCAGGAAGTTCAGGTAGTCCGTCAAAGTTTACGGATATGGATTCACGTGAACTTATATCCTCTCCCTATATTATAAATTATGTATAATAGTGTTATATTTTTTTTAAATTACTTAAATATATGTGCATGAACCCATGCTCAAATTACTATTGTGGTGCAATTATTATTCGTGTACCTCTACAAATGAAATTGCCAGTTTAAATCCCACTCTGAACCGTCTTGTTTTCGGCCCAAAGTGTATATATATATATATATATATATATATATATATATATATATATATATATATATATATATATATATGTGTGTGTGTGTGTGTGTGTGTGTGTGTGAAAACTACTAAAATTTCAAATAAAAATATAATTTTGAACCTATAATTATAAAAACATGGTAAATCATGATAAGAAACTAAAGTTAAATCAGACAAATATAAATTTTATATTCACCTCTATATAGTCGTTCACCTATTTTCTTAAAATTCTCGATCTGTCTCTTCTTCAGTTTTGTTAGTGGTGCTTTGAAACTAATAATCATGATTACTTGAATATGATTTCATGATGACTGTAGTATCTGCCCCATCATACGCTCCCTCTTTCTACAACAAAAGTTTATAAATAATATGTTTACTGACTTCAATGGAAAACAATTCAAGATTAGGAATTGAAAAAGTATTTGTGTGGATAAGATTACCATACTAAAACGCCATCTAATTTTTTCTTCAATTAAAAACCACTAAATTGCCATAAAATTTTTGTCTTGCATTTAAAAATTTTTGGTGCTATTGGGGAATATTTTCCACCTTATAATACTATAACTTGTTCTATCTTATTGCGCCTAGTACCTTGTAGGCAACTGGCAAAAATTAGTTCTATTTAAAAGTGAATTTAGTAATTTCGCAATGCAAAAATGATTATACTTTTCTGTGTCTCAATAGTCAAATTACGTATTGTTTGACTAAGTGTATCTTTTTATACAAGTGATAGGAGGAAAATCTAACTTTGTTCAATTTAACTCAATAACAGGTTAAGTTAGTCGGGTCCCTAGCCAATGAGAAGTGACCAAAAAAAAAAAATTAGGCTGAAAGAGTATTTCCTTCCTATTCTTTTCTAGTGGAAATGTGGAACTTCTATGACAAAATAAAAATGCAGATGAAAGGCCCATCATTGGAGTAATGCATGACGTAGGAGTAATTCTCTACGTACTTGAGCAATTTTGTTCACAAAATGTCGTCTGGTTGTAATTTATCAGAGATTAACTAACATTATATATTCCATTTTTTGTTTTGTCCAAGTCCTTATGCTTTTTAAACTGTCCGAATTATGAGCCAAACCATTCCTTAATTTTCGACATTTTTGGACCTCTAATGGATAACTACTGCAATTCATGCATCACCCTCCTTTTGCTCTCCTTATTAATTTCCCTATAAATTCACCTCCAACATTGTTGTTACCATTGGCAGGCGTTGAAGCATTCAAGTTTACCGAGTATCCCATTTTCCTCCTGCCAGCAGGAAAACCAAAACAAAAAAAAAAAAAAAAAAAGGAAAAAAAAACATGGGAAAAAAGCTTTTGGTCCTAGTAACATTGTTGGTGTTTTTGGGGCACAATGTGGAAGGACTTGGGGTGAACTGGGGTGATATCTCCTCCCACAAGTTGCCTCCTAAGGATGTGGTGAAAATGTTGCAAGAAAATGGCATTAAGAAGGTAAAGCTTTTCAATAACGATGAGACCATCTTGAATGCCTTGGCAGGAACTGGCATTGAGGTCATGATTGGCATCTCCAATCAACTCCTCAAGGATTTGGTAAATCCTGATGTAGCCATGAAATGGGTCAAAGAAAACGTCACTCGTTTCGAACCAAAGTCTCCTAAAGGTGTTAATATCACGTAAGTATATATCGTAGCATCGGAGCTTATTTTCTGGTTTTGTTATTGCATTTTAACTATTTTCTTGTTCTTATAATATTGTTATTATTTCTTTGGTTTCTGTTAGATGATACAAATATATTGTCTCTTCCCTTCTCTTCTCATCTCTTTCCGTCTTCTTGAGCTAAGGGTCTTTCGGAAACAGCCTCTCTACTCCTTTGGGGAAGGGGTAAAGTCTGCGGACACACTACCCTCCCCAGACCTCATTTGTGAGATTTTATTGGATCGTTATTGTTGTTGTTATATATCTTTTTGCCTTCTTAATTTCCGAATAGCTAGCTAATGACATATATTCAAGTTAGTCTTCATATATAATGTCAAATCGCCTTTCAATTGATTATATGTTATTGGTTTGGTGCATGCAGGCTTATAGGTGTTGGTAATGAGCCATTCTTAAGAGATTACAAGGACACATTGACAAATGTAACAGGGCCAGCATTGGAGAACATCCAAAATGCACTGAATGACGCTGGTCTTGGTGACACCACCAAGGCAACTGTACCTCTAAATGCTGATGTTTATTTGTCACCAAGCTGGAATCCTGTCCCTTCTGCTGGCTTTTTCCGCGCTGACATCGTTGATCCACTCAACTACATTCTTAAAGTCTTGGACAAGAACAAAGCTCCTTTCATGGTCAACATTTATCCTTTCCTTAGTCTTTTCTATGGAAATGGTGCCTTCCCCTTCGACTATGCCTTCTTTGATGGTGTCACCAATCCTCTCAAGGACAAAGATGGCATTGAGTACACCAATTGCTTTGATGCCAATCTTGACACTTGTGCAGCTGCTCTTGCTGGAGCAGGATATCCCAACATGACCATTATGGTAGGAGAAATGGGATGGCCTACAGATGGAAACCCTTATGCCAATGTAACATTGGCCGAAAAGTTTTACAAAGGATTTGTATCATATCTAGCAAAAGGTAAAGGTAGCCCCCGTCGCCCTGGCTACCTTGAGGCTTACCTATTTGCCTTATTTGATGAGGATAGGAAGAGTACGCTCCCTGGAAACTTTGAGACGCACTGGGGAATCTACTACGAAGATGGCACACCAAAATTCCCTCTTGATCTGTCTGGCAAGAACAAGAGTACTCTCGTCCCTGTGCCAAACGTGGAGAAACTCCCCAAGAAATGGTGTGTGATAAAGCCAGATGTTAAGAACTTTACAAGCCTTATGTCATATGCTTGTGACCGTGCAGATTGTACACCTCTTACTAATGGATCATCTTGCCAAAACCTTAGCGACGCTGACAAGGCATCATATGCACTGAATGCTTATTTCCAAAACCAGGAACAGAAAGATGGTAGCTGTGATTTTGAAGGAAAGGCAACAGTGACCACAAAGGATCCATCTCAAGGGAGTTGCAACTTCACCATTGGCTTCAAGTCAAGTACTCCTCTTGCTCCTTCTCCTTCACCTTTGCCTTCTTCCGATCACTCATCATCTTCAGATGCTAAGGCTCCTTCCTCATCATCTGCTTCTCCAAAATCTTTGGCCTTTGCTTCTTCTATGGGAGTCGTTTTTCTTCTTTCACTATTTTTCATGTAGATGAATCATGCTTAGATGTTATTTAATAATTTATGATTCCTCCTTCTGTTCCCCATTAGGTTTCGACTCGACAATTGAATGTAATCTTTTACTTGAAAATAAAATGTAAGGAAGATGTTAGTTGAACTCGCTCCATTGGCTTATATGCATGTCGATTGTCGATCATTTTCTGATCCCATGTACTATTTAATATAGTATCAAATTTAAACAGAGTACATGTAGTTATTCTGAATCGCGCATGTATCCGTTTAAGTAATAAGATGCTGTTCAGAGGGATATGAAGAAAAACAACATTCATATATTTTATCAACTAGTAAGTGCGGTACATTATTGAAAATTATTTTTTATTAAAACTTTGTATACGGTTAAAACGGGGTTACTCGATTTTACTATTTTATCGAGATGAGGGAGTTGCATCGAAGGCCGACCTCGTAGTGGATCAGACTAAAGCACGAGGACAAGGTAACGAGCTCGAGAAACAAGGTGCCCGTCGAGATCGAGGCCTGCAGCGATCGAGAATAAATAGGGCAGACTTCGAGCAAAGTGCAATAACAGAAAGGCGAGATATCCGTAACTGATTGAAGATTATGGCGCAAATCTCGGAACAGATCAAATCATAGGTGGTTGTTTAGGCTAATCATGGGATTTACTTTCGTAGTTAGAATTGTACTATAGATAGGATTCCTCTACTATATAAAGAGGACTCTAATCATTTTGTAGGGATCTTACATTGTTCGTACGTATCAAAGCAATACAACACTTTCTCTTTAGCTTATACTCTCTTGTTCATCAGCTTGTCATATTTTTTACTGTTCTTGCACCAACCAGTTCGAGGGCATCCAAGCTCGAGGGATGAATTACGTTGTAACATTGGTTTACTTTATCTCATTGTAAATTTCTATTACTTATCTTTACATTTATCAATTGGTATTAGGTGAAATCACTTGTCCTTAAAATCACATTATAAATTTAATTATTATCTAGTTTTTAAAGTAAACAGTTTGGCGCCTACCGTGGGGCTAAGAATAATAGTAATTACCTGATATTAATTCTTATAACACACACTGCTTTATGATTGTTCTCGTAAGTGTCTTTGATTTCAGGAACGGTTAAGGGTCAAATATGTCCCTCTACTATTAATAATTATATAAAAATATCTTTCGTTATACTATCGGGACATAAAACCCCTCACCGTTATGCTATTGAATAAAAATGCCCCTAATTAGATAGCATAGACACGTGGCATAATTTAAAAGCTGAAGAAAATCTGCTTCTTTTAAAAACCAAACCCGCTCCGACCCACTAAATTGACCCACCCTTCTAAACCTAAAAACACGGGTTACGACCTAACCTACAAAACACAGTTCTTTTTCTTCTCTTTCACTCTCTCTAGAAGCCTCCGTCCACAGAAGAAAAATTGTGAGATATCCGCCGCAAATGAAGTAAAGGTAATATATTTCTCTATGAAAATAGTTCGCTTTTCTTGTTTAAACTCTTTTTTTGCTCAGTATTTTATGTGTTTGTTGTTATTTTAGTATTTTTCGCCTAGGGTTTTGTTGACATCCATACATTTATTTTTGTACTTTTAGTATTATATTCACATTTTTTGTCTGCTTCAAGTGTTTGCATGCTTTATTATTGATATGGTCCCGATGTGAAGTTATTTTTGGTCCCGACATAGTTTTGGTTTTGGTAGCTGGTTTAGGGTGTTTGTTTGTCCCAATATTCTGAGCTTTTTCTATTATTTAATAGGTAAATCTGTCCCTAATTTGTTACTTTTTTTATTATAGTATTATGTGTGTAGGACCACCTTCAATAATTTTTTTAGTTAATTTATTATGGAGTGGGCCTGAATCTGGACCTTTATGTGGTGTGATCTCAAGATATGGACTTCTTCTGTATTTATTAGTTGATAAAGTTTATGGTGAGTAGGACCACCTTCAATGGTGGTATGACATAGCTAAATGGGGTCTTTTATGTGTGAAGGGGGACCCTTACCCTTAGCTGATTTTTTAATATAATTATTCCCTTTTTAGTTCTGCCTTTTTATTGGTTTATTTATTCTTTGCTAACTTGACCTATTGGCTATATTTGTAGGTTATTGGAGATGGTGTTAATATATATAATATTCAATTATGGTGGTGATTGGGTTACACAGCCTGAGGTCTTATGCACAAAGAAACTGTTGCACACTTGGACAGGTTATGACTCAGACTTACTTTCATATATAGACATAGTGAATGAATATATAAATGAGCTAGGGTTTGTAGGGGTTCAGCAGCTTATTGTTGCTTGTCCTTCTGGCAAATTTTATGAGATTGATGGGGATGTTGGGATTAGAAAATTACTTAGCTTGATATGTGATGAATATAATGTTGTTAACATTTATGTTGTGGATGAATGTGAGCCCCCTATTTATGGTATCCCTGATATTGTACACCATAAAGAATCATACACCTACGAGGATGAGGCTGGTACTGACTGTAGCTTAAGTGACTTAGAATTTGACTCTAGTGCTGAATCAGAAGGTTATGATTCTAAAGAATTGGAAACATTGAAAGTACAAAAAAAAGGGAGATAACTGAAGAACTTAATGAGTACAAAGAGTTGTATAAGGGTATGAGCTTTAAGGACATACCAGAAGCTAGGAAGTGTATGAAGTTGTATGCTTTGGCAAACAAGAAAAAATTAGAGTTGTTGAAGAGTGACAAAATAAGGCTTAGGTATAAATGTGATATATTTGGTTGTCCCTTTTTGTGTTTGATATCCAAAGATAGGAATGGTGGGGTTAAGATCAAGACCTTAAATGCATAACATAGTTGTGGTGTTTCTTATGATAACAATATTGTTGATTTCAGTACTATTGCACAGTATTTCAAGCTTAAATTACAAGATAATCCTAAGTATAAGGTAAAGGAGATGATGGCAGATTTGAAGAGGGCTTTTGAACTAAATATTAGTCATGGAAAGTGTAAGAGAGCAAAGAGAATGGTCTTGGAAAGCTTAGATGGTAGTTTCAGTGATGAGTATAACAAACTTGAAGCTTATGCAACTGAATTGAGAGATAGTAATCCAGGCAGTGATGTGGTTATAAACCTTTCAAAGAATGCACTTGAATAAGGGAGAAGAAGATTCTTAAGGATGTATATTTGCTTTCAAGCTTTAAAGATGAGTTTCAAGCTAGGGTTGAGACCTTTTATTGGTGTAGCTGGCACTTTCGTAAAGGGGAAAGCTAAGGGCCAACTACTAGTAGCTGTTGGACAAGATTCACAAAACCATTTCTATCCTTTGGCTTGGGCAGTTGTTGACAAAGAGACAAAGAATACATAGAATTGGTTCTTGCAGTTGCTTCAACATTCTCTAGACCTCAAGGATGAGGAAGGAATTACCTTCATGTCAGACATGCAAAAGGTATTCATATGTCAATTTATTTATGTCTTTTTCTATTTCTGTCTTTTTCATTTTCTGTCTTCTTCTATTTGTCTTTTTCATTTTCTGTCTTCTTCTATTTCTGTCCTAATTTTCTGTCTTTATCAATTTCTATTCTTTTCTATTTATTTCTGTCATATATTTCTGTCCTTTTCTATTAATTTCTGTCATATATTTCTATCCTATAGTGCACAAGCATTCAGTATTATACCTATGATTATTGCAGACATATACCAGGCCTTAGAAAAGTGTCAACACGGAGAAAAATACTTCGAAGTTTGCAATCTGCTACTTCAACTTTGGCTTATAGAGCAAATTTTGACTTTTTGTTGTGTATGAAAAATTCTAAGTGACTGTATGTTTCTGTCTTTAGTTCTCTATTTAATTTTTTCTTTTTGTTGTTTATGAAAAATTAAGTGACTGTATGTTTCTGGCTTTAATTCTGTATTTAATTTTGCCTTTTTGTTGTTTATGAAATATTCTAAGTGACTATACGTTTCTATAACTGTCATAGGGATTAATTGATGCAGTTAGAACTGTCCTTCCTTTATCACACCATAGATATTGTATTAGACATATTGAGGCCAATTGGTGCAAGATCTACAATACTGGTGAAAGTAAAAAATTAGTTTGATGGTGTGCATGGTCTACTTATGAGGAGGAATTCAAGAACCATTTGAAGAATTTAGGGGATCTGAACAAGGATGCAGCGGCTGGTTTGTTGAATTACCCTCCTCAGACTTGGTGTAGAGCTTACCTGGACACAGTGTGCAAGAATCAGTCAGTTGATAACAACTTGACTGAATCCTTCAACAAGTGAATTTTGGAAACAAGGCATAAGCCAATAATAAAGATGTTGGAGGACATTAGAATCAAAGTGATGAACATGTTAAGAGAACATAGATGAAGTGAGGGGTTGGAGACATGACTTTAGTCCAAAAATCATGGAGTTGTACAGTGAGTACATGCAAATTGCTCAATCAGCTTGTAGAGTTAATGCAAATGCAGAAAATGGCTATGAAGTGTCCGAAGGTGGTGATAAACATTGTGCGAATATGGCTGTGAAGAAGTGCACCTGTAGGCAGTGGGATCTTACAGGAATCCCATGTCCACATGTTATTAAAGTTGTACTTCACAACATGGGTGATCCTTTGACAGAAATGAACTGGTGGTATAGCAAGGAGGCATTTCTACTCACTTATAAACACAAGTTACAACCTGTAAGAGGAGAAAAATTTTGGAAGATTGAACCATCACAAGCAATGGAGCCACCTGAGTTGGTGAAGTTGGCTGGCAGGCCTAAAGTTAAGAGAGATAGGCAAAAGGATGAGGCCATTAAAAGGCAAGGATTGTGGTCACAATCAAGAAAAGGAAGAGTTATGACTTGTAGCAAATATGGAGAGACAACCCACAATGCTAGGACTTGTGGACAGGTAAATTTTAATTTGAATATTTATTTACTGAAATTTGTTGTTTATTTTATTTTTCTAACTTGGATTTTCTTGCAGCAACCAAAGGGAAAGGGGAAGGGAAAACAACAGACAAAGAGGCCAAGAACTTTGATAGATGAAGAAACTGAAGAAGACATTAACTGTTCAGCCCCTCCAATCAGTCAACCAAGTCAAGACATTAACTGTTCAGCCCCTCCAATCAGTCAACCAAGTCAAGACAATGACTTTAGGTTCATGCCTACTCCTCGAGTTAGGAGTATTGGCCAATCAAGCAAGGATCTGGAGGTTGATTAAGATGTTGTACTAAGGCCAATGGTGATATCAGAAGTCAATACAAGACTTAAGATGAGACAGTAGGTACCAATACCCACTGGCACAAGGTCAATCACCTTCACTGGTGATCACACTGGTGTGAGTGATCCAACAAACCTTCCATACACACCACCATCTTTAAGCTGGAAAGGAAAACCTACTACAACTGCAAATCAGTTAGAAAAACAAAGGCAACAGAGGATTGGGAAGCTTAGGCCAAGGAATGGAAATTGAATACCAAACTGAACTCTTTTTGTGTTTTGATGGGATGTATTAACTGCAAACTTTGCTACAAACTTGTTAAAATTGGTATTGGATTCGGATGTCATATTATGAATTGGTTGTACAAGTTTTTGTTGTTATAATATGACATCCATTCATCCATTTGGTGATGTAACTTCTGTGGTAACAGTACTTAAATACTTATTAACAGTACTTATTGAATTGTCCCTTATGAGTTTGCACAGTGCTGTAGTTTTGAATGTGATATTTTGGTCTTAACAGTGCTGTAGAAAAACTGTGTTGAAATTAAATGCTTATTAACAGTACTTACTGAATTGTCCTTTTTGAGTTTGCACAGTGCTGTAGTTTTGAATGTGATATTTTGGTCTTAATAGTGCTGTAGAAAAATAATGTTGAAATTATCTTAACAGTGCTGTAGTTTTGAAATGATACAGGTTTATGTGTTTATTGATTAGAATTCACAATAAGTTATTCTTCATGTTCATATGAGCCTAGAAAGTTATCTTTGGATCTTGAAAATCGCAAAACTCCACCAACCAAGCCATCAATTGAGGAGCCACTGGTGTTGGAGTTGAAGCCACTTCCTCTATACCTAAGGTATGAATTTTGGGCTCTAATTCAACTCTTCTAGTTATTCTTTCTTCTTACTTTACTAACTTGCAGGTTGAGGCCACTTTGGAGGTGCTTCAAAAGCGAAAAAGGGCAATATGATGGACTCTGGCGGACATTCGCGGGATAAGCCCCGCATTTTGCATGCATAAAATCATCTTGGAGGAGGATGCAAGGCCTTCACTTGAACATCAAAGAAGACTAAATGAGGCGATTCAAGAAGTGGTAAAGAAAGAGGTTATCAAGTGGCTTGATGCAGGTGTGGTTTATCCAATCTCCGATAGCTCATGGACCTCTCCGGTCCAATTTGTACCAAAGAAAGGTGGGATGACGGTAGTGACAAATGACAAAAATGAGCTTATTCCCACTCGGACCATTACCGGGTGGAGAGTTTGTATGGACTACCGGAAACTCAACAAGGTGACCCGCAAGGATCATTTCCTTTCCATTCCTCGATCAAATGCTTGATCATCTTGAAGGGCGAGCTTTCTATTTCTTTTTGGATGGGTATTCGAGCTACAATCAAATATTAATTGCCCCGGAGGACCAAGAAGACCACTTTTACATGCCCCTACGGCACATTTGCTTTCTCCTGGATGCCATCCGGGTTGTGCAATGCTCCGGTAACCTTCCAACGTTGCATGATGGCTATTTTCACTGACATGGTGGAAGACATATTGGAGGTCTTTATGGATGACTTTAGTGTGGTTGGTGACTCCTTTGAAGAATGCTTGGTAAATTTGGATAGAGTCTTGGCTCGATGTGAAAAAACTAACCTCGTTCTCAATTAGGAAAAATGCCATTTTATGGTAGAAGAAGGTATAGTGTTGGGTCACAAGATCTCGAAGCGAGGAATTGAAGTTGATAAGGACAAAATCGAGGTCATTTTGAGGCTTCCTCCCCTACTTCTGTGAAAGGGGTGAGGAGTTTTCTTGGGCATGCCGAGTTTTACCGGCGGTTCATCAAAGATTTCTCGAAGGTTGTGAATCTACATTGCAAGTTGCTAGAGAAATATGCCAAGTTTGTTTTTGATGAAAAATGCATGGAGACCTTTGAACGTTTAAAGCACAAGTTGACCTCAACTCCTATCATCACAGCACCTAATTGGAGTTTGCCCTTTGAACTAATGTGTGATGCAAGTGACATTGCGGTGGGAGCGGTGTTAGGTCAACAAATTAGTAAAATGTTCCATCCCGTGTACTGTGCAAGCAAGACTATGAATGAAGCTCAACGGAATTACACGGTGATGGAGAAGGAATTGTTGGCAATTGTATTTGCCATTGAAAAATTTCGGCCTTATCTTATAGGGGCCAATGTGATTGTGCACACGGACCATGCTGCCCTTAGGTATTTGATGTCCAAGAAGGATTCCAAGGCGAGATTGATGAGGTGGGTGCTACTTCTCCAAGAATTTGACTTAGAAATAGTGGACCGGAAGGGAAGTGAGAATCAAGTTGCGGACTATTTATCTCGGTTAGAGGAAGAAGGGATGCCATGTGACGGCCTTGAAATAAATGATGAATTCCCCGACGAGCAACTTCTTTCTGTGTCTAGGTGTGACATTCCATGGTTCGCGGACATCGCCAACTTCATTGTGACCGAAATTATCCCGTGTGAGTTCTCTTCCAACCAAATGAAGAAACTCAAACGGGATAGTTTGGATTTTTATTGGGATGAGCCGTACTTGTTTAAAATTTGCACGGATGGTGTGATTAGAAGATGTGTCCCGGAAGGTGAACAATTGAGCATATTGGAGGCTTGTCACTCCTCTCCCTATGGTGGCCATCATGGAGGGGTGAGGACGGTTTCAAAGGTCTTGAGTTGTGATTTCTATTGGCCAACTTTATTTAAGGATGCTAGTGATTTGGTAAAGCGATGTAATGCATGCCAAAGAGCTGGCAGAATTTCAAAAAGGGATGAGATACCACTCAATACGATTCTCGAGGTGGATATTTTTTTATGTTTGGGGCAGCGATTTCATAGGTCCTTTCATGAACTCTTGTGGGAACACCTATATTCTCATAGCGGTGGACTATGTCTCAAAATGGGTTGAAGCCGTGGCTTTACCTAACAATGAAGCCCAGAGTGTTGTGGCATTCTTGAAAAAGATTATCTTCACAAGGTTTGGCACCCCTTGTGCTATCATTAGTGATGGGGTTCTCACTTTTGCAACAAGGCTTTCGACTCATTGCTTGCTAAGCATGGAGTAAATCACAAAGTGACCACCCCCTATCATCCTCAAGCTAGTGGTCAAGTGGAAGTCTCCAACCGAGAAATAAAGAGTATCTTGTCCAAGACGGTAAATGCTAATAGGACCATTGGTTGAAGAAATTGGATGACGCTTTATGGGCGTACTGGACAACTTACAAGAACCCAATTGGTATGTCCCCGTACCGGTTGGTGTTTGGTAAAGCTTGCCATCTTCTGATAGAATTAGAGCACAAGGCTATGTGGGCCTTGAGGAAGTTGAACTTGGAATGGATGTTGCGGCAAATCTTCATATTAAGCAACTAAATGAGCTTGATGAGTTTAGATCTCATGCTTACTCCAGCTCGTCCTTGTATAAGGACAAGATGAAGTATCTTCACGACAAATATGCTCGGGGAAAGGAATTCAAGGTTGGTGATATGGTTCTTCTTTTCAGCTCTCGGTTGAGGTTATTTCCGGGAAAGCTCAAGTCAAAGTGGAGTGGGCCATTTGAAGTTGTATGTGTGACTCCTTTTGGTGTTCTTGATCTCAAAACCAAGAATGGTGAAGTTTTCCGGGTCAATAGGCATAGTGTCAAGCATTATTTGGGGAAGTTTGATGACAGACACGTGGTGGCACTCATTCATTTGAAGTGATGTGATGGTAACATGCGTCGTGTCGCGACGTTAAATTAGGCGCTTCTTGGGAGGCAACCCATGTCTTTTTTCTTTCTTTTTGATTTTCTTTGTAGCTTAGGATTTTTGAGCTAATTTTTTGTGAGATATTGCAGGGATTATGTTGAAGTAGTGCAAAACAAAAGGAGAAAAAAATTGCAGTCTCTGAAGTTTGCCAGTCCGGTCGCGATGTATATTTGTGCTATCACGACCCCAATCCCGGTCATGATGGCGCCTAACACAATTGCTAGGCAAGACCGACCATATAACACTCACAACTCAATCACACAACCCATTTCCAAACTTATAGCATTAAATCAACAATTTACCAAGTCTATTAACCAATAGTTTAAATAGAAACAGCATGAAACACTGACATAACCAACATCTCCCAAATATCTGGGGTCATGAGTCTAGAGCCTCTAAGATAACAAAAATAATAAATCCTCAGTAATGTTGATGTTCTAAAATGCGGAAATAATAAAGGGATAGGGGAGGAGTCGGGTCCTGCGAACGTCAGGCAGCTACCTCGACAACTCCTGAGAAGCTCTGAAGCAGCAAATAGCTCAACTATGCTCTCGAGACACCTGAATCTGCACACATGGTGCAGGGAGTAAAGTGAGTACTTCCAACTCAGTGGTAATAGACATATATAATGACTGAAAGTATGAAATCCCGAAAATACCACAATGTAAAGCTAACACTAACAATTTAGCATAGTTAACGGTGAAATGGAAAGAAAACAGAAACAGCTAGATCAGATAAACATCAAAACATGAATGCAATGCAATGCATATGACCGCTGCGACGTACAGCCCGATCCATTTGGATACTCGCGCTCACTGTGGGGGTTCAGACTCCGGAGGGGCTCCTACAGCCCAAGCACAATATCATCGTAGCATTCGCTGCGGCGTGCAACCCGATCCACAATCAGTCTAGTTATATGCATGGGCACAGTCAAATTTATCATTTTCAGTTCCAATTATCAGGAATTATAGCTTAAGTGTTTAAAACTTTAGAAATTTACTAATCATTTCGAGAAAGCGTTTAACTCAGGACTAATATCATGAAGACATGCTAAGCATCATAGAAACAGTGATAATAATCCCTATGGGATCCAAATAATCGGCACGCAGCCCAAATATACTCATAACAATCCAAGTAGGATGTTTACCAATCAATTTCTAGTCAATAACACTGTATGAACATCACTCGGACGGACTAAGCCATAGTCCCCGACCACAAACGACCCCGCACTCACCGTAGAGTACGTGTCTCACCTCAATATAGCATCACAGTATGATATACCGGGGTTTCAAACCATCAGATCATCATCTACATCTATTGCTCACCTCTAGTCGGCCACAAGACTAGTCCGCTATGCCTTTTCCTCTCGAATCCACCTCCTCGCGCGTCAAATCTGGTCAAAACCACAACGAATACATTACAATAGGCTAAAGAAACATAACCCAATCGAAAAGACTCGAAAAACACCAAAAATCACGAAGTTGGCAAAACCCGAGCCCTGGGCCCACTTCTCAAAAATTATAAAATTTACATCATTGGGTTCCTCGTCTCGCCACGAGTCTATACATATCAAATTTACCAAAATCAGAGTTCAATTTCCCTTTCAAAACCCAATTTTAAACCCTCTTAAGTTCCAAGCCCTAACCTCCATTTTTACCCTCTAATTCCTCGAATTTCAGTGATTAATCCATGTTTTTACACCATCATAATATATTCCGAGTCTAATAATTCATACCTGATGAAACCCCTTCGAATTCTCTTCGAAATTGCCCAAGAAACCGCCCTAGTCGAAGTCCAAAATATTTTTCCTTCTCTTTCAATTTCGTGAACACTATTCACTTTAATTCCAGTCGATTTCCGCTCCTGCGGTTAAATTACCGCACCTGCGATCACCGCATCTGCGACCAAATGATAGCTTCTGTGATCTCCCTTAAATTCCCAGGGACCGCTTCTGCGGTCTTAAACCGCACCTGCGGTTGCCGCTTCTGCGCCAAAAATGACCATTTATGCGGTCTTCACTTAAATCCTCAAACCGCTTCTGCGGTCGAAAACCGCTCCTGCGGTTTCCGCTTTTGCGAAAAGACTTCCGCTTCTGCGGAATATGCCAAGCCCTCAAAGGACCACTTCTATGAACTCCACGCCGAATCTGCGGAACTGCTTCTACAGCTCCTTTTCCGCAGATGCGGAAATACCAGTAGCCATAAAAAACCAGACCTGCAACATGCTTCAAAATTTCCGTTTAACCACCCGAAATCACACCGAGGCCCCCGGGATCTCAACCAAAAGCATAGACATGATCTATTACCTTATTAAAACTCGCTCGAACCATCGAACACTATCGTTAACATCAAAATCCTCAATTATCCGCAAATCAAAGCCTAAGTTTTCTCAAGAACTTCCGAATTGCACATTCGATCAAAACCCAACCTAAACACCTCCGAATGGCCTAAAACTTTGCACGCATATCCAAAATCTCCTAAAGGAGCCACTGCAGTTCTCAGAATTCCATTCCGACCCTCGGATCAAAATCTCACCTATCAATCGGAATTTACCAAAATTCAAGCCTAATTCTACACCGAGCCTCCAAAATAAATTCCGATCACACTTCTAAGTCACAAATCATCCCCCGAAGCTAAGAAAATTACCGAAATTCATATCTGAGCCCTCTAACTGTATAGTCAACTTCCGGTTGATTTTTCCAATACAAGCTTCCTTCTAAGAGGCTAAGTGCCTCATTTTCAACTAAAACCAATTCAATTCTATCCGATCAACTCAAATACTGATATTGAAACATAGAGCAACATAATGTGGGGGAAACGGGGCGGTAACTCACGTGACGACGGGCCGGGTTGTCACATGTGTGGTCTGTGCTGGCATGAGCCAAATTTGCATAGTCTCTGAAGTTTGCCAAGGCTCTCACGGTGCATTTTTGCACGGTCCGCACTGGCAAGTAAAAATTATTGTGCTCTTTGAAGTTTTCCAAGCGACCGCATTCATGTTTATGCGGTCCGTGTGGACTGCTTTCTACAAGGCTACATGAACAAACCCAGCGCAGTCCGTGGTCTCTTTTGTGCGGCCGTGCTGGTAGGTGAGTACGGGTCCCGCTGGGTGTCTATAAAAAGAGACCAAGGGTCTCATTTTACCCTTTTCGCACTTCAAAAACCCAGAACCCTAATTTTACTGTTCATAATTTTCTAAGCCTATTCTTCTTGCTTGATTGGATTAATTGCACTCATTCTTCATCAATCTGGTAACATCCCATGCACTCATGATTAATTATTTCTTAGTTGTGGCCCAATAGTGTAACTTCTCTTTTTCTTCCCATTTCTTTTTGAATAACTAGTTTAGATTAGATTTCTTGCTAATTTTTGGGTGTTGAACATGCTTAAGGATTGGGTAAGTGAGTAGGGACAAGTAGGAGTCAAAAATTGAACAAAAATGGAAGAAAACATGAAACCCTCACTTAGTTCCCTAACCCTAGCTTAGCGCGGACCGTGGTTGCTTTTGCGCGACAGTGCTGACCAGACGCGATCCGCATTGCAATTCTATGCAGACCACAGAGCTCTTTTGATTAAAAGTTAAATGTTTCCAGTGCGGCCGCGTTGCACTTTAGTGCGGCCCGCGCTGGCCCACTGCGGCCGCGGCCCCATTTTGTGAGGATCGAAGTGGGAGATTCAGAGAGTTGTGTTTTTGGGCCTTTGCCCAGCGCGGACCACGGTCACTTTTCTACGGTCCGCGTGCCTCCAACGCGGCTGCACTCCTATTTTACGCGATCCACGGAGCTATGTACTGCAACCTGTTCTGCAATGGTGTCTGCAACATTTTCACTTGATTTTCTGCAATTGATTTCAATAACTGGTTCACTGCCCATGCTTAAACTGACAATGCTAGATGTGTTTGCTTGCAGATAATGGTTACACAAAAGGGCGGCAAACAATCACAACAACCCAGAATAGGTGGTTCTTCCCGAGGGGTAAAGGCAAGAGAATAGCTAAACTTACTCCCCAGGCTCGGGAGAACATAAAAAAGACCCGAAAATTGATAAAAGCTGCTGATAAGGATGCTTATCATTCATCAGGGAGTGAGTATGTGCCCTCCAAAAGCATCTCCTCAGATTCAATCCCAACTCACATAACTGACCCCTTCCACCTAGTTGATACCCCTCCACCATCACCCACCTCCAAAAGACAAGTGAATGTAGCCTCAGATTCTTCTGACACTATCGCCGCTGGTAGTGGGAAATACTCCACATCCCCCATAGCTTCATTATCTGGGGAGAGTGCAAGCAAAGATGAGGGAGGTGCGCCTCAGATTGGGAGAGTTTCACGGACTAGAAAAGCCGAAGAGTGGGAGGATAGATTCATGAGCCAAGTGGCTTACCACAAGTTTAGGTAGTGGGGCCGGTGAGGAAGTTGATACCGGAGAGAAGTTTTATTGACACTGACCTTTTACCCCACAACCCGAACGTGCAGAGGGAGTTCCGAACTAGAAAGGGCTGGGAGTTCTTCATGGAGAAGTGCATAGAGGCAAATGAGCAAATGGTTAGGAATTCTACTCTAACATGGCTCACATTGTCAAGGATACTAAGGTAACCAAAGTGAGAGACAAAATAGTGTTGTTTGAAGGAAAATCTTTGAATGAGTATTTGGGGTTCCGAGATGAGGATGAGTCACTTTATCTGGCAAAGTTAGGGATGGGGGATGAAGTCCATCCTTGGGTGACCCAGTACTTGGCAATCCCATGTACTGTCCCATCATGGTTGCAAGCAGGGAAGAAAATATTTCGGAACACCTTCAACTTTGAGGCTCGAGGGTGGTTGACATTTGTGTGTAGTCGGCTTGACCCTTCTACCCATGATAACACTATTCCACTTACCTGGGCTATGCTTGTTGCATCTATTATGGCCCGGTACCCTATCAATGTGGGCAATTTGATGTCTAGGGTGATTTCTGATGTGGGACAGGAGGATGACTGGAACTAACCTTTTTCGAACACCCTTTCTATGTATTTCAGGGATCTGGAGGTGGAGAAGAAAAGGTATGACGTCAAGACCAAGCCTGTGGCTCCTTACTCATGGTACAGCATGCAGGGCCCGGACAACCCTAAATCCAAGAACTACAAGCCATCAGCCTCTGTCCCAACTGGCCAGTCTGAGGAGCCAGTTGCTGTAGAGCCTTCTACCGTGCCTTCCACCGAGCCTGTTTCCACTACAGTTATATACTTGCCTCCAGGACCATCCTCTTCTGCTGGTCCCAGTACTTCAGCGGGCCCGGGGGTGCCATCTTCCAGGACTCATCCCTTCACTGCCCTCCAGTTGAGCCAGACATTGGCTAGCTTGAACAACTGGATGTCAACTGCGACATCCAAGTTGTCCACATTGTCTTCCACTATTTAGACCCAATCAGCACCTAAGCCAGCTCAGATTCCTCAGTCCATTGATGACACTTTGAAGAAGCTCCTGGAGAACCAGGAAAGTATTATGAAGACACAGGCCGCTTTGACTACTGTTGTGGAGTCACATGGCAAGGCTCTGAAGGAGCTTGCCAAGGAGCACAAGAAGATGAGGAGAACACGGGCTTCTAAGGAGTCTGTGAAGCAGCTCAGGACAGATGTGGACAAGCTATTGGCAGACTAGATGCCTCTAAACTTGTTATTCGGGGAGCCAGCCCCAGATCCAGCAGCATCAGTAGCAGAGCCACAGCAGGAGCAGGCACCCAGGAAGCCTAGGAAGAAGAGAAAGCTCCCAAGTACAGCTGATGCAGTGATTTAGGTGGCAGTCCCATAGGAGGTGTGACGACCCGACCCATCTTCTCATGAGTTACTGCCCAGTTCTTACCATTTTCTGCTTCTTTATGTTTCATTATCAATATTTGGTGTGTTAGAGTTTATTTGGAGTGGTTTTGAGAAGAAATGAGACACTTAGTCTCTTTAAGGAAGGCTTAGTTTGGAAAAGTCAACCGGAAGTTGACTTATATGCTAGAGGGCTTGCATGTGAATTCCGATGGTTCGGTTAGCTCCGGGAGGTGATTTTTGACTTAGGAGCGTGATCGGAATTATTTTTGGAGGTTCGTGTAGAATTAGGCTTGAATTGGCGAAGTTAATATTTTGGCAATTTTCGGTGGATAGGTGAGATTTTGATCCGGGAGTCAGAATGGAATTCCGAGAGTTGCTGTAGCTTTGTTATATGATTTGGGATATGTGTGCAAAATTTCAGGCCATTCGGACATGGTTTGTTTGGATTTTTGATCGAATGCGTGTTTTGAAAGTTTTAGAAGAACTTAAGCTTGAATTCGATATAATTTGATGATTTTGGCGTTGTTTGAGGTGTTTTTATGATTGGAACAAGTTTGAATAACATTATAGGTTGTATTGGTATTTTTGGTTGAGGTCCCGGGGGCCTCGGAGTGATTTCGGATGGCTATCGATGTATTTTGAGCCTTGGTCAATTGCAGGGTCAGCTGGTATCTGGTGTTTTAGCTTCTGCGAAGATTGGACCGCAGAAGTGGTCTCGCTTGTGTAAAAAATAGACCGCAGAAGCGGTGCTGTGGCTTGGGAGCTGGTTCCGCAAAAGCGGATTTTGAGTCGCTTCTGCGCTATCGCAGAAGCGGAATTTTGGTCGCAGAAGCGAAAGAAATATCCCCAGAAGTGGTACCGCATATGCGGTATCTCGATCGCAGAAGCGGATATAGGCCCGGGCAGAGAAGTTAAGTTTTGGGAATGGGGCTTCATTCCCATTTCCCATTTTTGACGATTTGAAGCTCGCATAAGGTGATTTTTCGAGAAATTTTTGGAGAGAACAACGGGGTAAGTGTTCTTAACTCAATTTTGGTTGTATAACTTGAATCTATTACAGGTTTTGGCATTTAATCCGTGAATTTTGTTGGAAAAGTGTAGAAAACTCTCTTGGATAGAATCACAGATTTGAGGGTCGAAATGTTATGGGAATTGGATAATTTTAGTATGGTTAGACTCGTGGCGAAATAAGGAACCCGATGATGTAAAAATTTCTGAGTTTCGAGACGTGGGCCAAGGCTCAGGTTTTGTCAATTTCATGAATTGTGACATTTTTCGATTGTTTTCGATTGGGTATTGTCTCCTTAGCATAATGTGATATATTCGTTGTGATTTTGGTCAGATTAGACGCACAAGGAAGACAATTTGAGAGGCAAGGGCATAGCGAGCTAGACTTTTCACCGGTTTGAGGTGAGTAATTGGTGTAAATGATGTCCTGAGTGTTTGAAACCCCGTAAATTTCACATCGTAATGCTATATTGAGGTGACTTGCACGCCGGATAACGGGCGTGGGGTAGAGCACCATTGGGGATTGTGACTTGGTCCGTCTTGCTTAATAAAAATTCTACCAAATTGCTTGAAGCTTAGTTGATATCCTTATAAAAATGGATTAATTGTCAAAATTTGGCCTCATGCCAACTGATCGAATCCTTCAGGGATTGTTTTTAATGGTTTCTTACCATATTTTCATATAATTGATCTTAGTCCAAGGTTTTAAATACTGTTTTGCAAATGCAGCCATCTTTCTAAGATTTGAAAACTTAAATGATATCTCTAAACCATATTTTGGGCTGGGGACTACTATTTTAGAAATGCCCGAGGGGCTTATAATGATTTCTGGACTGAGCATGGATCGGGCTGCGTGCCGCAGCAATGTTATATTGATACTGAGGTCGAGAGCCTGGTTGATTATATTGATATTGAGGCCAAGAGCCTGGTTGATTACATTGATATTGAGGTCGAGAGCCTGGTTGATTATATTGATATTGAGACTGAGAGCCTGGTTGATGCCACGAGATGGCTTGATATTGCGCTTGGGCTGTAGGAGCCCCTCCGGAGTCTGTACACACCCTCAGTGAGCGCCGTCGATGATAAATAAATGGATGGCTCGGGCTGCACGCCGCAGTGGGTACCGGAGTGTACTGTCATATGCATTGCATTACATTCATGCATTTGTTCTTTATCTGTTATACCTGCCTTAGTATTTGTACTCTGATTCCATTGACTTGTTACTTTACTATTAAATGTTCTAAACTACCAGTTATAGTTTACTTTGTATTTTTCCATGATTTCTTATTCTCAGCCTTCATTTATGTTTATTACTCACTGGGTCGGAGTACTCACATTACTCCCTGCACCTTGTGTGCAAATCCAGGTACACCACAGGCTGAGTGAGGATTTGTTTAGCTGAGCAGCAGTATCCGGAAGTATCGAGGTAGCTGCATGGCGTTCGCAACCTTGATCTTTCCCCTCTATCTCTATCTTTTATTCTGTATTTCCAAGACAAACTTGCAATAGGTGGACATTCTGTATTAGAGGCTCAGATTCGTGACACCGGATTCTATTGGGCTATGTTGTGGTATTATAATTGAACTTCCGCAGATTTTATTATTATTTATAAACTTGAATGTAATGACTTAGTAAATTCCCTGTGTTATTTACTTATAATCTTAGTAAGAAATTGGGATAATGTTGTTGAATGGTCGGGCTTGCCTAGCGGTGTGTTGGGCGCCATCATGAACGGGGTTAGGGTCGTGATAGGAGGCCTCTTCCAGTTTGCCACATGCTGCACCTAGAATCCAGCTGGTCCAGGAGCAGGCCCCAGTCCCAGCAGTTGAGCAGCAGGAGGCCGGGAGCCAGTCTGAGGCTCCCGCACATACGGAGGACTTGGGGGCCACTGAGGATCCCATGCAGACTGACCAGGCCCAAGGAGCATCTATATCCTTTACTTTGATTTTGATGCTTATCTGTTTAGTTGGCATTGGGGACAATGTCAGCTTATATTCGTGGGGGTGCGCCCTACTTTTTTATTATCTATGGATGACTGTATATACAGATTGTTAGTTTATGCTTTACTTTGATTTTCTATTTTGGGCTGTATAACTTTACACTTTAGCCACTTTTCTTCTACTTTTATTCTCTCTTTCGGGCTGTATATAAAGTTACATTTCTGTACATATTTATCCCCGTTGTATATTGTACTCCCCTATTATACATATTCATTCTATTTTCTATTTTCGCAAAAAAAAAAATCATTTTTTGCTTTATAGTTAGGCTCGTAGCCTCTTGTTTTGTTTTTGACGCTTCCAATAAGCCCTTGGTTTTCTTAAGGCCACGGTTCTTTCCAAGGGTGGAGTATTGTGTGAACCGGATGGCTCTTCCCGATGATGGATGGAGTGCCAACCTTCTTAAGGGTTTGAGTCCGTTTCTCTGATTTTTCTTTTGTTTTTGATAGTTGTAGTTAAGGGTATCTCAAGCAAAGCTTCACTTGGGCCTAGCACATTTGCCTTTGATCCCATGGTCAAAGACATAATGTTGTGTTTAGGATGGTGAAAGTAGTGACTTTGAGACTCTTGCGTTGACCAAACAATCATCATGTGATCTTTCCGGACCATTGTGTGCTTGAATCGTAACTGTCACACCTCCTTTTTTTCACTTACACCCGCAAGGGTATTAAGGAGTTTTTTCATTTAAAGGATAATCGGAACGGGATTTATTATTAAGATTTAGAGTTTCCACTTGGAAGATTAATGGTGTCCCAAGTCACCGGTTGAATCCCAAACCGAGGAAAAATATGACTCTGTTAAACAGTCTGCGAACCAGAAATCCGGATAAGGAATTCTGTTAACCCGAGAGAAGGTGTTAGGTATTCCCGGATTCCGTGGTTCTAGCACGGTCGCTCAACTGTTGTATTTGATTTTATCTGATTTCAAAACATATTCTAACCTATGTGCCTTTTATTAATAACCCGCTTTTATTATATATATTTTTTAATAAGAATTGCAACGTCGTGAAAATGTATCTCGAACCACGTCGCACCAGTGCACCCGTGGCTTTTGACACATTTCGACTTCGTTGAGATTTAGATTTGGGTCACATAAATGTGCACCCGTATTTAGGAAGGTAATATTATTAAAATACGCGCCAAAAGCAACTACGCGTTTATTATTTGGGGAAGGCCGTAAAATTTGCTAAACGGCTCATCCCGAATTCTAAGTAAATGAATATAATATTTATTTGAGGGACCTGCAAATTTGTATTTTTGTTTGGCGAGGCTCGTCTCATTTTTATTATTAGAAGTCCAACCTAAAGCAATTAAAATTTTCTATTTATTATTTGTATCTAAAAGGCCAATTAATTTACAAATATAAATTCGGGCCCCGAATTCAAGCAAAAGGAAATATCCTTTTAGCTTGAACCCGCTATCTAATTCAAAACCCAATTTTATATTTGTGAATTAATTTCCCATATTCCTATTAATTTTATAAATGGGATTTTGACTTATGGCAATTTTTTTTGGCTTTAAAAATCTTGGCCCAGTGCCATTTCAATGATGCTTGTGAATGGGAAAGGCTGCCCAGATATGGGCTTCATCTAATGAGAATAGGCCCAAATGGCCTGTCCAGTTCAGCTTATTGAGCAACTCTGGATCACGTTTAAATGCAGTTTATATACTAGAGAATTCTACAAGTGTATCAATGAATCAGGCAATTATTTTGTTTGTTTTATACTTATTTCATTTAACTCATTATATCTATCTCATGCATATTTAATGGTGACTATTAGAAATAACATCTGTTAACAATCATCAGACCTATTCTACGAGTTCAAACTACAAGTAACTTCAGGATAATCATAAGAGAGGTGCATGCTCATTTGATTTAACCTGAAGTTCAGTCTATTGTAACCTGTTGTTAATTAATATTCAAATAAACACATTAAAACTGAAATGAATTATGCAAACTCTATTCACACAGCCTACTTTCAGAACTAGAAGTTCGAACCCCAGTCAAGACATAAACTCAGAATACTTCCTAGTGCTACACGTCTAATCCACAAACTAAACAAACTAAATCATATCTAGATTACCAGTTCATAAATGAAGTCCCAAATTTACATACAACTCAACATTCAACTATATATATATAATCAAATACATTCAACTAAATTATGTAGCTATATTAAAGTGTGATGTCCAGCAAGTAGATTTCAGAATCAACAAACAGCCATTTTATTCCACTCCTGAACTCGAAGTTACAGCAAGGATTCGAATGTGTACCTAGATTTCGAAATTAAGAAGAAGCAGAGTCAGTCAGCAGCAACAACCAATGAGCAGATATCAAACAGCCTGAAACTTAATTCGATGACGATGAAGAGTTTTAAAACCAAATACACCCCAGGCAATTAACCACAAACCACTCAAATGCAATTAGAACTTGATTAATAGCCACAGAACCTTTTTAGCAACCAGCCAACAACCAAAAATCAAAATAACCCATATTCACTCGAAATAGCCCCAAAACAACTTCAGCAAACTCAAAACTTATCCAAAATCAGTCAAACAGACTCAAAATTGCATTGAAAATCAAACTAATGAACCTCTGAAATTTTAGGAACTAGAAGAATGGAAATCAGCAATTAGAAATCAAAATTAACTTGAATTATCTAATGGAACAGTATTATTTTTTTGGATTTTCTGAAGGTTTTTATTTGTTTTTGGATTTTGGATGTTTGAATTTCAAAAACTAGATCTGAAATTAGAGAAGAAGCTTTTTGGGGGGAATTTTTTTTTGGAGGCTCAAAACTTCTTCAACAAGTAAGGCATGCCCCTTTTATAGATACAAAATGAGGGAGTTTCAAATTTTTAACTTTACAAATTAGTCCTTCTTTTATTTCTTTTTTAACCCTCTATTTTCTGACTTGTCACTCAAGTAACTACTTAAAAATCACTGAAATTCTACTTGTACCCCCTTCTAGAGGGTTCTAGAGTGTTCTTTTGCCTATGCAATGCCTATACTACCCTTGCCTTTGTGTTGAATTTACCATTTCTAATAAATCTACCATTTTTCATGTCCAAACTACCTCTAAAACCCCAACGAAATTACTAATACTAATTTAAACCCTAGCAGCTGTAACCAAACAATTATTTAACCAAGGTTAACTAAACTAAGACTAAGGATTAGTTGAAATTAAACACCAAACCCTGGATTTACTACAGACAATTTACCAATTAAACTAATTAACACTAGCTAGCACCAATTATTTGGAATTCAAACAGGAATGATTAATGAATTTAAAGACAACATGAAACATGAATTAAACTAGAACCTAGATTACAGAAATAAACTATCAAATCATTATGAAAATGCACACGCAATCCAAAACTAAAAATAAAACAAAACTAAACGAAACTAATTTATGCATTCAAACAATCAATTTGGACTAATTATCAACAATTAACAAAATCAAATCAAATCATCAGAATAAAGGGTAAAAGAGCAGAATAAGAAGGAAACAATCATAAAATAAAAGAAGAAGAAAGAAAATAAAGAAAAACTCACTGTTAGAGTTAAACGTTCCAGTATGAACCAAAAATGCCTGTGCAAATGCCTTTAACCATGGCCCAGAGAATATGAACCCTAGATTCCAAATTCGTCCAGTTTCAACGGGGTTTGAAGGGATTTGGTTAAGGATTAGGGGTGAGGAAGGTTCATGGATTGTAGGGTTAAAAAATTTGGAGTCGTTTGGAGGGGCGCCGCCGCCACCAGAGCACTTGTGGCGGCGCTAGGGTTTGTGATTTTTGACGATTTCGGCTAGGATTCGAAGGATTTCAATCGTAGATATGGAAAGAGGAGGGGGGAAGGAATCTATGGTGAAACTTTGGGCGAATTTGGAGGTGGTGGTATTTTGGCCGGATTTTCGATCCGAAATTCGAGACAAATAGTGAGGATTTGAGGGAAATAGATTTGAGGGTTGGAAAGAGGAAGGAAAGGGGATTCTGGGGTGTATTTTTGGGTGAATTTGGGGCATCGCCGGCGGCGGCGGACGGCGGAGATGTGGTGGGGGCACGGCGGAGGTAGGGTGGGCTGTCATCGGCGTTACAAGAGGTTGGTACGAGGAGGAGATGAAATGTTTTAGGGTTTGTGGGATTTTAGGACAATTATATCAAAACATAAGAATCATTGTGGGACATTGGATCTGGGAGATAGGATGACTCAGATTTAATTACGACCAAACGTCGTCGTTTCAAGAGGTCAGGGCTGGACTGGGAAGGGAACAACTTGGGCTGGGGCTGGTGATTATTTTGGGCTTGAATGAAAAATGGCCCAAATCAGGCTTCAAGACAAGCCTCTTTTCATTGCATTTTTCATTTTTATTTCTTTTCATTTTTTTTTCATTTTGTATTTTTATTTTTTTATTTTTTGTATTATTTATGATTTTATTAAAAAAATACACAAATTAAAACAAAGACCTAATATATTCAAAGCTAAGCTAATTAATTCTTGAAGTTGATTAAAATTCTATTTTGTGACAACTTTAACAATTAACAATTAAAATGCAAAAATAGACCATTTTTGTTATTTTTCTTATATTTTATTCTAAAACAAATTAATACTTAATTAATCCTAAAATATGACCTAAATGCAAATGCCCGAGTATATTTTTGTATTTTTTATATGAATTAAAATGCACAAATAAAATACAAATAATTAACCAAAAATACCACAAAATTCACAAAGATTATAAAATACTAAAGAAATTATTTTGTTTGAAATTTTGGGAATTATTGCTTAGAGCAAAAATCACGTGCTCACAGTAACTAAGGTCATTGTGGGCCCTCGACTCGATGTCTTTAGCAATCCCCTAGCGTGTGTGGTGAGAAATCGAATTGTGAGTCCAAGTCCCGAGCCAATGGTCTAGAACTTGCCCTGAATGTTTGTTGAGGCGAAATCCTAGGTGAAATTTGACTTGAGAAGTGATTATAGGCTTTCCTTGATCCAAATGTTAAAGTGAACAATTCCATGGCCTACCAATGAAATGATCCCTAGTTAACCCTTTTGAGCCTTGAACATATTTCTTTCAAGAACCAATGCTACAAGCCTATACCCGTTCTAAATGATACCCTCTCTTGGCACCCAAATCTTCCCTTAAGTAATGGCAAATGTCTAAGTTTGGGGGGGAGAGACAAGAAAGGAAACAAAGTGGTAGAAAGGTACAAAAGCAAAAGAAAAAGGAAGGCAGTAAAAAAGCAAGAAAAGAAAAAGACAAAAAGAAAGTCCACACAAGAATAAAAAGGGACTCAAGGAAAACAAAGGTGAAAAAGGTGTGGAAAAAGTAGAAAAAGGAGAAATGTTTTGAATTGCATAAGAAAGAGTGACAATGTGCCTCTCTAACCCCTTGTAAAGAAGTGAAATACTCAAAAGAGTCAAGAGAGTTGTGCCAAAATGAATCAAAAGAAGTGCTTAAGGAAAGATTAAACCCACTTGAATAAAAACATGTCCTACCCTTACCCAAAAGCCTTCACATTTGACTCCATAAAAGTCCTATAGGATCTTGAGTTGAAGGAAACCTACATTAGTGGATACTTACATAAGGGGCAAGCGTATGGTACCCAGAGCCAGACTTGTGACCTTCTTCTTGAGAGAGATGATTGAAATTCCATCAACCTCGATTTGTGTGTCAATACTCAAAAAGGTGAGTTTCGCTTAGGGAGAGCTGAGGATGTGTGAGTTTGGGTTCCACAATGACCAAAGTAATTGAGAGAAGTTCTTTGATGAAATGTGTCAACTATTGATGCTCTTGTGTCACACTTGATCCAAAGTTTTCAAAGTTTAAATGTGTTAATGATGCATTTGTATTGAAGGCAATTGTTAGTCCCAATTGATGCTTGTTGAGGTTGCTTTAGGGTAGCTGGAATTACTTGGATTTCCCTTTAAAGGGTGGGTCTTATTTTGTTTGCTTGAGGACGAGCAAAGGTTTAAATTTGGGGGAGTTTATAAGTCAGGATTTTACCATGTTTTATACCCCTACTTGCTATTACTTTAGTTACAAATTGCTACAAAATAGTCCTAAAATGCTCACAAGTCGTGCTTGATTGCAGGTTTGAGCGACAAAGTGACAAAATGTCGAAGATCGGCTCAAAACGGAGTGAAACCTGCTCAAGTGTTGAAGGCTAAGTGAAATGAGGAAAAGAGGGCCTAGTGCAGACCGCGCAAGAGTGAATGCGGCGGCACTAGGAGATTCAGAGACTTGGCATTCTCGAGCTGGAGGCAACGCGGGCACGGTACTAATCACGCGGTCCGCGGCCAGGCTTCGCGGCTGCGCTAACTTTTTACACGGTCCGCGAACATGAGGTTCAGAGACCAGGAAATTTGGAGATTAAAGCCATGCGGCCGCGCTTCTCTTTTGCGTGGTCCACGTGAACGAGATTCAGAGAGCTGGGGTTTTAGCCAGTTCAAGCAATGCGCTCCGCGTTCCTTTATGTGCGGCCGCGCCAACTCCCACCGCGGCCGCGGTGCACTTTCTTACGATCCGCGGTCCTTAACTTTAGAAGCTGAAATCATAAGTCCAAGAGCCAGCGCGGCCGCGGTCCTTTTTGCGCGGTCAGCATTGACCCCGCAGGGGTATTTTTATCCAATTTTTCCAGCCTAGTACAAATAGAACATTTTACCCTTTTTAGGTGAAGTTTTAGATTCTGAAATGCAGTTGTGCACCCGGGAACGAGATTGTAGCTATTTTTGGCACTTTTGCTCTTTATTAACGATAGATGTTTGTAGATTCTTCTTAGTAATTAATTAATATGTTTAGTTCCTCATCTATTTCTTCTGTTTCTTCTTTAATTATGTGTAGCTAAACCTATTAGCTAGGATTGTGCTCAACCCTAGTGTGGGTAATTGATGGGTGTTGCCATCTAGGGTTAGATTAATATTGGGTGTTTGTTATTTGAGTTGATTTTATGTTTCAATTTCGAATTTGTGGTTGCAAACATAGATGCAAGCTTAGTGGGTTCAACTCTTCTTGAGAAAGAGAGTCTATGACCCCAAAATTGACCCAACAAGGAATTGGGATGGACATGAGAAATGGTAGTCCCAATTAACGGGTTAAATCTCAAGAGAGTAATCACCCTACTTGAACCCTAGTTGCTTGGTCTAATTGGCCTACCCAATTGGTCTCGAGAGAGCCCATTGGGCAAAATCATTCTCTCTACCAAGAGGTGTGAGAATGGGTACAATTGTGCAACGATTGTAGCATAAGCCCCAAATATATCAATCTACCCTTAGTAACTTCTACCCATCGATTAGCCACCTAGGTAGTGTCACGACCCTAGTGCCTTTCTCTACATTAAATATAACTTAGCAATATTCTCATAGCATAATTTATTTTTAATCATTAGTTTTATAATAGTAGTTATAAAAACAAAGAAAACTAAAAATATTTGAAGTGACATTAGAAACAAAACCGCATCTCTAGACTAGACAGACAATACAACTCCACTACTAGCTCCCTGTGGAAATTCAATCCCGAACCACTATTCGGGTAAAAGCTATAGCGACCCGCTCTTCCTACCTTGGTGTAGCGTTGAGTCGGCAGTGATCAAGGACCCCACTTTATCTTTTGCATATCATTATTCAAAGGCATCATAGTTCGGAGGCATCATTCTCATAGCTCAAGAGCATCATTTCATAGCCTACAAATCCCTTGTTGTACTCTTCATGACCCAGGACGTCATGGTCTGAGGACGTCATCCTAACCGTCCAAAGACAACATTCATGGTCCAATGGAAACTTGCTTCACGTTTAAATTTATGCACAATAGATGTTTGTATTGCTCATTTACAGGTAAACCGGCTGGTAATGGCCATCTCAGTAGGAGCGATCTCGCTCTAGTTTGCGCAGCCCTAACTAGACGTTGACCATCTTTCTCAATCTGGATATCTCGTCCGTTTTTGTAAAATCCCCATCGACATATTTCGTCGATGGATCCTGAACTACATATGGCCTGATTCCTGTAAAACCAGGGATATATAGGAAGCTCAGGAACCAGAGCACGGTCAAATTCTTTAAGCCGTTTCATTCGGTCAAATTGGCCATCATATCTTTACCCGACAACTCTTTCATCCTTCCCGGGTAAAGAGGGGCAGCTGTTGATACCCAATTTTTCCCTATGCATTTTTCATACATACAAAACACTTTCAAAATAACATATATGCATATATAAGCATGCCTAAGTGTTTTAATATTTTTTCCAAATTTTTAAAGATTTTTAAAATCAATTTAGTATCCATTTTAGCAGTACAAAATCAATAATTATTTCCAAAATCATCAATTTTGGTGAATAATTTATTTCATTCCCATATTTATACTAAAATATAGTTAAGGTAATTTTTATATATTTTTACAAATTTATTTAGTATTTTAAAAGCTAAATTGCATATAATTGCAATTTTAGCTTACTTTAAGATTTAATAGTATTTTATAATTATAAAATTGGTTCTGATATTTTTCAATTAATATTAATGTATTATTGACTAATCTAGTACTTTTAATTTGTTTTCAAAATTATTTTTATTATTTTTGTAAAATAAAAAAGGAAAAGATTGGCTATTTAATATATAGCCCAATTTGTTTCAATTATAGCCAACATTGACCCTCCAATTGACCCAATCTTAAACCCCAATTGGAGCGGTCCAATTTCAATTTTAACCCAACCCCTTAACCCATTTCCCCGATCCACCCGGTCTTTTCTTTCAATCCAAACCGTCGATCATTTTGATCAACGACCACGACCACGATTACTCCTTACCTTTTTAATTCCCCAACCCTAACCTAATCCCTTCATTTCATTTGGTCAGCCACCTTTGAATACTCTCCTCTCTCAAACTCTCTCGAAGGTTCCACGAAACCCTAGTCTCTCTCATCTTCTCTGACCACAACCTCACCGGAATCTATGGCTTCTCAGGCCATGGATGGCCTGTACTCACCTCCCTTCACTCTTAAACTCTTGGTACTCGAAGTCTCGAGGTCTGACCTCGATGGTGTCTTTTCAGATCTTCTCAGATCCAGGGCTTTGAGGCCTCTCCGTCTTTGCTCCAGCTCATTCAAAGCATTTCGAGCCTATTTATAACTCATCCGACTCAGGATCGGACTTTTTCAAGTCTTTCTCATTCTAGGGTTTCTCTGAAACTCCAGCTACTCGAGGTTCTCTCTGATTATTTTTAAGATCTGGCATATGTCTGTGCTCTACTTGAGTTCTTAAACGTTTTCCCAATTTTCTTTCAAAAAATTACTTCTCTTCGATTTAGGGTTTCTGAAAAAGTTCCAAAATATTTTTCTGATTCTTCCTTTTCTTTTCTTTATGTGTATTTGTCTATACTATGTTCGTATGTTTTCTTTTCTACCACGCATGTGTTTTTCTTCTGCTTTCTTTCTACTATACATGATTCTTCTGTGCTTTGTGTTCTACTGTGCTTCTACACCATGCTCACATGTTCATCTTGCTGTGTTTTTCTATATGTTCTTTTGCTATACTTTTCCAGTATTTTGTGTTCTTCTACTATATGTATTTCCTACTGAGTTCTTAAGTTTTTGTTTGCTTCTATTGAACTTTGTTTGAGTTCTCTCTATGCATGTTCCCTCTACAATTTTTTTTAAGTTCATACTACCTCTTCTCTCTTTCGAACTTGTTTAAGTTCCAAGCTGTTCTCAAAACGTGTTCTCCATGCTTCAAATTAGTTCTCCATTTTATTTGCCTTGAACCTGCTATTTTATCTGTTTGCTTTCACATGAGTCACTGAAAGAGACCTCTAAGCCTGTTTCGATTACTTGCTTCCTCGTCTCTGCATCTTACTCGAGTTGGAAACCCTAGGGTTTGGGGTTTTTGACGAGTTTGATCTTGTGTGTGGACTAGGGTTCTGTTATGGAACTCTAGACTCTCTCAGACTAATTCCGAGTCTATGTATTGAATTTGAGCTTCTTTGTTTCTGACTCTAAACTTTTCTACGCTAGGCTTTTCTAATTAGCACGACAGTTCTTTCTTGATTCACATGTCTATACACTTTATATGATGAATTCTCCCTTAAAAAAAAAGATTTTGCCAACTTGTGATTGATTCAGAATTACTTTTAATAAGGTTCGATTGATTGTTACTGATTTCCTTTAATTAAACCTTTCTTCACCTTTTCTGGTTGGATTCATTCATACCAAAACTCAATTCTGATTTTACTGGCTATTGATTGATTGTTTTTCCTTATTTGCACAAACCGTGTTGCTATAAAACTCTTTTCTTAAATAATTTTCTATGTATTTGCCCTTATTGTACTACTTTGGAAAAGATTTTGATCAAACTCTTTCCTTAATTGTTTTACTCGTTTGAAATCAGAACCCCTCAATTGAAAGAGACCTTGTGTAATTGATTTCCAAACTATTTGCTTACCTATTTCTACTTGCCTTTCTGCACTATAAAGGGCATGACCCTTCTGCACTTTAGAAGACCTGAAGTTCAATTTTTTTCACACACATCACTTACTGAACACTTTCAATTTCAATACTCTTACACTCTCAATTCAACACTCCACTCTCTTCTAAGATATTCTGGCTGTTTGCTGGCAATTTGGCTTTACTACTGCTTTTCTCTTCTTATTTTCCTAAAACTGATATCATGCCTATAGGTTTCACTTAGGCAAGCTACAAGGTGAATTAGCTAATGAATAAGGCTTCGTTAATTCCAACCAGCAGGCAGGTCTGATTCCGGTTTCTCAACTGAAATATGTAATAAATCAGTCTGCCTCCTCTGTCTAAGTTTAATTTAGACCATAAACAGTATATACAAGACATGCTAAATAATCTGTCTTTAAGTGAGGAGGCCTATTTGAGCCTTTTAATTATTATGTGTTTTCCCATATCCGCTTTATGTATTTCGCTTGATGCCTTAGAATTTTATCCTTTTGAAACCATAAAAACCCAAATATCCCTTCCCTTTAGGACTAGTAGTCCCAAATGCCTCCGGGACTGATAGGATTGGGGGCGGGTACTAGCATGCAATAAGTAACGACACCATTCCGCGTTTAATACCTTAACGAGGTGGGAATGGGTAGATATGGATATGATGACCATGCGATAACACCACGTGTATAAATGGTTACCGGGTGTTGTGTGGGGTGATCCATATTATTTATAAACCTAGGACCCCTTCCCTTTACTTGTTTATTTTTTAGAATTTTGAAAAACTGCTCAATTTTCTGCTTTTTTAACCTCTTACTTGCATTAATTATGTGAAAACCCCTCCCTTTTACTTGGTTATTTTCGGAACTTTAAAAGCTACTTTCTTCCCAAATTTTTTGTTTCTTTAACTTAATTGCTCGCAAAAAAATTATGTGCAAACCCCTTCCCCTTTACTTGTTTATTTTCAGAATTTCAAAACTATCTTCTTCCTAAACTTCAACCCCTCTAACTTCTTTTATTGCTTGCAACCGTTATGTGAAGATTACCCTGTATTTGTAATTCTTGCTTGCACTTAAAGTCACAATTATAGCATGACCGGGAACTACACTGGTAGATCTTGAGGGGTGTCTAACACCTTCCCCTCGAGATAATTTCAATCCCTTACCCAATCTCTGATTTTCTAAATTAAATTTCTTCTTAGTATCCTAATGCACTTAATCATTAGGTGGCGACTCTTCAATTGCAAACCCAATTCCCAAAAGGAAATGAGTTGTCCGTCTAAATGTCATAAATTCGATTTTGCGAGAAAAAGGGGGCATTGACAAGCACCTCAAGGGTTTTGTTGATATATGTTGGGAAAGCAAGCAAACCAACGTATCCGAGGATGCCTTGTGGTTGAGACTATTCCCTTTCTCTCTTCGGGGGAAGGCACTAGATTGGCTGGAGAGACTCCTCAACCATTCCATCCATACTTGGGATGAGTTGGCGGATAAATTAATTGCGAAGTTTTTCTCACTGGGGCACATGGCAACTTTGAGGGATGAAATCTTAGCTTTCAAACAAGAGCCCAATGAACCACTACATGAGATTTGAGAGCGATACCAGACCATGGTTAAGGAATGCCCTAACACTGATATGACTGAGGCGATGATACAACAGGCATTCTACCGAGGCATTAACACAACAAATCAGTGCATAGTAAACCAATTAGCTGGGGGCAACTTCATGAACACGCCGTATGATCAAGCTTGTGAGATTTTGGATGAGATGGCAGACACTTCTTCCATTTGGCAAAGTAGAGCAAATGTGCCACAGGGTGACCCCACGGTCATTCATTTGCACAAAGAGTTCCATGAACATGGGCAGGCAATAGCGGAACTGACAACAACTATGAACCAGCTAGCAAAGGCACAGTTACAATAGGTTCAAGCTCCACGACAAGTGAATGCTATGGAGGGTGTCAACATGTTAGTGAACAAAAGAAGACAAAGAGGACAACAACATCAAGGGAATTTAGATAAATACAACCAAGATAGTGGTGGGTTCCAACATGATGGGTATGAAGATCAGAATGAAGAAGTGCAATACGTGAACAATTATCAAGGCCAAAGGGGCAATTCTTCTAACCAACAACAACAATGGAGATCCCAAGGCAATTGGGGTAATCAACAACAAGGCAACAACAACTGGAATAATCAACAACAAGGGAACACCAATTGGGGAAACAACAGTCAAAATCCACCTCCTTTTCCATCCCAAGGTCCTAGTTCATCCAACAATGAAATGGGGAGAATTGAAATGATGTTTGAACAGATGATGAAAAGGAATGCTGACTCCGATGCTCAGTTGGCATCCCACAATACTTCAATCAGAAACTTGGAGGTTTAGCTAGGCCAAATCTCACAGTCCTTGAATACGCTTGAAGATATAGAGCATAAAAAAACTGGAAAAAAATTTAGATTTAAGTTTATTGATATGTGGTTACACATTTGCAAACTTGTAAGTGGGGTGCATTATTATGTAATTTTGAAAATAAAAAAAAAAGACAAAGAACAAAGGAAATACAATTTTAATTAGGGGTAAATTTGGGCAAACAATTAATCGTTCTATTTACTTGAAACTTTCTAAAACCCTAAACCCCATTTTTCCTCCATAGAGTGGATAGTGAAGGAAGCATGAGACCTCCAAGAGGACGTGGTGGCGGAGGATTTAGGGGCGGCAGAGACGGCGGCCGCGGCGGTCGGGGCTTTGGCCGTGGAGGGGGTCGCTTCCCTCCTCGTGATGAAGGGCCTCCTCCCGAAGTAGTTGGTACTTTTTTTCTCTCCTCGATTTTATGTGTTGCTATATGTAAAATAATGCATTGAAACAAAAGACTTTCTTTTTGAATATTGAAATACAGAGATTTCGTCATTTGTGCACGCATGTGAAGGAGATGCAGTGACTAAGCTAACAAATGAGAAAATCCCATACTTCAATGCACCCATTTACCTTCAGAACAAGGCCCAGATTGGAAAAGTCGATGAGATTTTTGGTCCCATTAATGAATCTGTAAGAAACCCTTTTTCTCCTTGTTTTATTTTTTCCCTTGTTTTATTTTGTTATTGTAAAATTAGAAGCTAGGATTCAAAATTTGTTGCTTTGATGTTATAAAATATGATGGGATTTTTTTTTTCTGGTACAGTATTTTTCCATAAAGATGATGGAGGGAATAATTGCGACTTCATATTCATCTGGAGATAAGTTCTACATTGACCCAGCTAAGCTTTTGCCACTGGCCAGATTTCTTCCGCAGCCCAAGTATGTGTTTGCTCGTCTTGCTTCATACTTTTAAGACTTCATATAGATGTTTGACTGTTTGAAATAACTACAATTCTCCTGGTTGCCTTGACCATGTTGTTTTTGGATAGTTGAAGGTTTAAATATGATTTAAAACATTATTCTGGATTTCGGCTGTTTAAATTGACATATATCCTGCTGTTATGTGTGCAAATAAATTTCATGAGTTTATATTATTATTAGTATTATAAAATGTCATTGCTGAAGCTAATACTGTAATCTATCATGAGTAGGTGATGGATTCATTTTGATTCATGACACTGACAGAAAAGTTGTATTTATGACTTTGAGCGGAGCAGTTCATGTTTACGCTATTCACAAATTACTGTCCAAAGAAATAATCCATGTTTCATATCATATCCTATTTGCTTTTCTTGTTTACACTTGGAATGCAATAACAGGAAAGATAATATTTCCTCCCATTCTTATAGGAGAAATAATCCTACCTTCAACAACAACAACAACCCAGTATAATCCCAAAAGCGGGGTCTGGGGAGAGTAATATGTACGCAGAGCTTACCCCTACCCCGAAGGGCAGAGAGGTTCTTTCCAGGAGACCTTCGGCTCAAGAAAGCAACAAAAGACGATATATTAGTACTATCAATAGACTTATAATAAAATAACATAAAATACATAGCATTACATAATTAACAAAATAGCAGCAATATAAAAATATAGAAAATACGAAAGGTATCGGAGGTATACTAATATCCAACAGATAAAGCCCTGCATTAGTAGATGATCAATAGCATCCTAAGACCAACTCCTAACTGGCTAGTCTCACTTTAGTGCGCTGTAAAAATATCCACAACTCCAAATGACTATGCCTATTAAAATTTAGTATGGTTGTAGCAAATATGATTTAGTATGTTGTGAACTCAAACTCTGCCTGATAGACTTTCAGAATTTCAAAATCATTTAGAAAGATGTTTTAAAGCAAATATGATTTAGTATGTTGTGAACTCAAACTCTGCCTGATAGACTTTCAGAATTTCAAAATCATTTAGAAAGATGTTTTAAAGTCATCATATTTGATATGTGCCTTGAGAAGTTTAATCACATCCAATGAGAGCGAAGTTAACCTGAAGCTGCAAGGATATGTTTATGTATGTCTTTTTTAGCAAACATGTAGAAGGTGTGTTCTTTTGGATTAGGAGGAAATCCTCCCTTAGAAAATTAAGGACTATGGCTTTGTTGCTCGAAAATATGAGGTCTATGCAACTACCCAAAGAACTAAATGCATTTCAAAGCCATGTTCAGTTAATACTGCCACATCTTTATTCAATATTGTGGTTTTTCTGTTTGACATTTAACTAAATCTGAAATCTTTAGCAAACTTGCATAGCACAGTGTTCATTTAGTCATTTAGATGGCAATAGCAAACTCTACCATAATGTTTAAGAGAATACAAAATCTATGTTTGACAGTAAACTAGTTGAATTGCAACCATGTTTGGTTGATACAACCACCTCTTTCTTTCATATTTTGTTTTTTCAGTTTGACATTGAACTGAATCTGAATGTATTTCACTATTATTGCAGGGGACAGCAGCAAGCTTCTAGAGGTGGAGGACGTGGTGGAGGAAGAGGTGGGGGAAGAGGCGGTTTCCGTGGTGGTGGTGGTGGTTTCCGTGGAAGGGGTGCTCCTCGTGGTGGTAGAGGACCTCCTAGAGGTGGTCGTGGAGGCGGTTTTAGGGGTAGAGGGAGATTTTAGAAGCAAATGTAGTATTGTATTCAATTTCAGATATAGTGCTGGGATGTTGTTGAATCAATTGGGTGGGAGGATGTCTCTACAGTTCTGTTAGTGGAATTAGCTCCTTTTCATTTCCACTGAACTGGAACCATTTGAGTGTCCTTTGCCATTGAGCACCCATCATGATCAACAGCAGTATTAGTTGAATGCATTCTACTGTAATCTGAGATCCTTATGCTTGAAGTTGGTTTATTTATGCTGTTGATTTTGGTACATATCTTGTACTGGTCGCCCAACTCTTCTTTATCTTTTTTTTTTCTGAAGCATCCCAGACCCCACCCACTTTGTGGGATTTTACTGCGTCGCTGTTTTTTTGAAGCATAACTCATTCATTATGTGGGCGATTCCAGTAGATCTCGGGAGTTTGACAGTGGCTTAGTTGTACTTCATAGTAACATGATAACGATTCCAGTAGCGTTGCTATTCCAGTGTATCATAAAGCTGTTTCTTTCCTACAGGGTGATTTTGCCAGTTACCGTTGGTGTTTTTGTACTAGGTGATCTCCTAGATTGCTATTTTCCTTAAATTAGTTTTATTTTACAGTATTTTTTTTGCTGATTTCTTTAAATTAGTTTTATTTTTACTGTCTCTAGTATGACAGAAAATGCCTTCTGAAAAAGGTTTTTCAGTGCTTGGTTTGTGAATGAAAAATATAGTCTGAAATCATACAGTATAAATTAAAGTTTAATATTAGCGTTTGCAAATTGAAGTGTTTTAATAGAAACTTTTGAGTATTTAAGATATCTACAAAAGCTTGTAAATATTTCTGGTTCATTCTTAGGAAAACAATAAGGCAAAGACAACTATAAAACTTGCTTTGATTAATAATAAAGAATTAGACCAAGCAAAGTGGCCCCTTCTAGTGCACTCATAAGAATGATGGTGTACAACATTTATTTTTCTTTTAAAAGGTCGAGCAAAACTATTGAAATGGCTAAATTTTTGTCAAATTTTGCATAAGTGCAGAAATGAATATGCAGAAGTATAGGAATTCCATGCTTTAGAGTATATGTTTATTTGAAGAAGAAGCAATCGATCGCCTCATTCTTAGGCTTAGGCTTCCCATCCCCTTAGTGTTGTTGCTCTGGCAACACGGTTGACGCCTAGGGTGAAGGCACCCATTCGGAGATCGCAGTTGTGAGTCTTGCACATATCTTTGACATCTTTAAAACCTCTGTTCATGTATGCCTTTAGCTCAGTGTTCACTCTTTCCTCATCCCACATAAAACCTTGGATGTTCTAGCATTACAAAATCATCCAAAAGTTAACATGAAGAGTTATTGACACCACAGTTTGGCTGGAATATGATAAGATATGAAGGTCAAATTGATACCTGAACCCATTCAAAATAGCTGACAGTAACACCTCCTGAGTTTGCATATATGTCTGGTAGAATGACAACTCCTTTCTTTGCCAAAATCTGCATGAACAAAATTAGTTTTACTTTCCTTGTTTTCTTGTCCTGTATTTCAAATAATAGCTAAACTAAAACACTGACCTCGTCAGCTTCTGGATCAGTTGGATGGTTAGCAGCCTCAACAATGTATTTGGCTTTAATGTCTTTTGCATTATCCCTTTAAAGAGATTTAAATGTATCATAAATCTTAAATGACAAGAGCTTGTTAATAACTAGTTTTATAGAAATGGCATGAGAAGAACCTGTTAATTACTCCGCCAAGGGCAGCTGGTATAAGAACATCGCAGTCTTCTACCAGTATAGAATTAGGATCTATTGAATCTGCGCCGTGGAAACCTTTAACTCCGCGATTTTCTTTCACATGTTTGAGTAGACTTGCTATGTCGATTCCGTTTTTGTTCTTTATGGCACCTGTTATGTCACTTACTGCAACAATCTTCCCACCTTGCTCAGTAATGAGTTGTGCAGCCCAAGAACCAACATTTCCAAATCCCTGAAATGAAAGAAATTGTATCAAATTCCAGACCTATCCAACGAAAAGTACTTTCTATATCCTTTTGTATCTTTCCTTATTGTAGTTGAACTAAGGGCACTAACCTGAACAACAAAACGTTGCCCAGCGATGCTCTTTCCATGGTCTCTAAGCAGTGCTTCAGCAGCAAAAAGAACACCCCTACCAGTAGCTGCATCTCTGCCTAGAGATCCACCAAGATCCTGTTGTCAAAATGTTGAATTTCTCAAGTTAAACCAATACAAAGATTGTATAGTTGTGAGTAAAGTTAGAAAATACAGACCATGAGAATAGGTTATCATCAAACTGAAAGTTTATTTACACTACTCAGATCGTGTAAAATGAACTATGGAGTGTACAGGATCGTCAATCAGAAATCAGAATGTTATTCATACTTACAATAGGTTTTCCAGTTACCACTGCAGGTGAATAGCCATGAAACTTTGAGTACTCATCTAGAATCCACGCCATTGTCTGCGTAAAGCAACACTTCAGTTAGATCCATCCGTAGCATGCCGAAAGGTTAAGGGGAAATGACACTTTCTCCTGTCCGATAAAATGCTATGCCTGAGACATATATATACCTGTGGATTTGTTCCCATGTCAGGTGCTGGAACATCTGTATGAACTCCAATAAGGTCATGTATCTTTTGAGTAAATACTCGAGTAAGTCGCTCTAGCTCAGAGATGCTTAAGTCACTGGGACTACACCCTATTCCTCCTTTAGCCCCTCCATATGGTATATTGGCAACTGCTGTCTTCCATGTCATTAGCTGTGCTAAGGCATTCACCTCATCCGGATCTACCTACATTACTCATAACCATTTGAATCAGTATCAGACACTGTTACATTAATCAAAAACATGATCTTGAATTAAAGAAACTCGATCAATCTTGCCATTCTGTGTAATTCAGTCAAGTTAAACAACTAACCTCAGGATGGTATCTGATTCCTCCTTTCATGGGGCCTCGAGCATTGTCGTGTTGTACCCTGAATCCAATAAAAGTTGCCAATGAGCCGTCATCCTTTGGTATTGTACACTCAACCTGAAATATCAGTCAATAAGCACAGCTTACAGAAAAACGAGAAAAGCAACTGCGTATACAAGCACAATAGTGCAAAAAAACAAAGGTTTGAAAAAACAGTCCAGCACCCAAATGTGTGATCTAGCCGTCAATGAAATGCTCTGAAAGACAAAACTATGGGAGTCTAATGTCCAACTCTCATCAAAGACAAAACGGAAAGGCCTAAAAATAACACTCAACTTTCAGAAATGATCTATCCATGCCATCCGTTAAAAAAGTGATCATTTCATGCCACTGCTGTTAAAGAAATGGCTCATCCATGCCATTATTGATTAATAGCAGTGGCATGGATGGGCCAAATGAAAATTGAGCCGTTAGTGAATAATGGCATTGATCGGCCATTTCTTTAACGGTAGTGACATGGAAATAGTAATTTTTTAACGGATGACATGGATAAATCATTTCTGAAAGTTGAGTGGGCCTTTTCCGAAGACAAAAAGATAGATGTGATTTATTTAGGCTAAGCACCGATGTACAGAGTCACTCGGTACCTGTGTTAACGGAGATAACACTGGATAACAATCGAAGTGCACGTAAGCTGCTCGAAGACCATATTATAAAAAATTGTCTCACGTGTTAACGTCTAGTAGAAAAGTAGAAATTTAAGTAAAACTCAGAATGTTAAGTACAATGTCCAAGATCAATGCAAAATCAATCTGGCCTGTTCTTAGAATAGCCAGATTATAGGAGGTGCATAATGATCAAAGTGGCCAAATTACTGAAAGCAAAAACATGTATTGGCACCCAAATGGAACAAAGAAGTCAAGAAAAGAATCGCAAAAAGACAAAAATGGAAAGAGCAACAAACCTTAATCTCCCTAAATGGAATGAGAAGACACTGTTCAAGCTTGGAATCCAAGCCAAGCAAACGAGATGCTAGCTTAAAGTTTCTGTTGGTTGCTGCTAAAGCGTTCATGATTCTTGAAATAGAATAAGCTTGATCCCAGAAAGTTACAATCTGAAACAAGACAAGAACAAATCTGGTCAACTCGATCTTGGTTATGTAATTTGAGAATGAAGCAACAAAAGTATTTATACTTGAGTTTATAATGAAGAAGTTTCCTAATAACTTTGCTTATTTTCCCATGTGGAATGCACTGACATCTTAATTTCCTGTCATCAACACGTACCCTTCTTATCCGTTAATAATCCCGAATTCACATATACATAGCTTGACATTTTTTTCCTTAACAAAAACACCTTTTTCATGGCTGATGACAGCTAGATTATTGCAAAGCCAATGCGCGATAATGCATACAGCTAATAAAATATTTCAACATCTTCATCCTACAAGTATTCTGTAAATTTTGTTAATTAGGTCATATGCATGTATCAGCATTTTTTAAAATAGCAGTGGTCCAGTCAATTTTGTACGTACTTTCAACTATTTTACTTGCTACCTTTAGATAGCATACTAATTAACTAAGCTGCCAAAGTTTAGACAAATAAGAAAAATATCACTTTTTGTACTTGTCTTACTTTGATTTAAACCTGTTTTTCATGATTTTCACCCACTTTATTGACATCGCACTCTCTGGTGCCTATTTTGTCAGCATATATATCAAACCCAAGTTGCAACAGTCAAATATTACTCCCTCCGTTTCAATTTATGTGAACATGTTTGACTGGGCACAGAGTTTAAGAAAAAATTAAAGACTTTTGGAATGTGTGGTCCTAAACAAGTTAAAAGGGGGCCCAGAGTATTTGTGTGGTTATAAAAGCTTCTCATTAAGAGTAGAGTTGTAAGTTTATACTAAATTGTTTTCAAATTTAGAAATGTTCATTCTTTTTGGAACGGACCAAAAATGAAATAGGTTCACATAAACTGGAATGGAGTGAGTATTAGTTAAGAATTATTTTTTTGTATTCTTTTGTCTATCCATCTGCAAAATTAACATTGAGTAATGACTCTTCTTCCATTTTGCGGTTTCGAGAGGCTGCTATAAAGGGTCATTGTCTACGTGATAAAACCATTTATTAATACTTATGTTGGAGTATTATTACATGGTCAATTCTTTTTAGCGCTATTGGCCCACGAGCTTTATCGAGCCAACGCACAACCACATTAGAAATAATTGTCCAAATATGCCTAACCTAGATTTTGCCTCCACCATTTAAGTCTACTCCAAAAATTGAGGGCGTCCTTGTTGGTATTCTGACCTCAGAGAAACGGAGAAGCCAATTCAAATTTGGAGTATTGGCCAAAGAGGGGCCAATAAGACGTTATTTTTACTTCAGACGAGACTATGTAATGTATAAAACCAAAAGGAATGGGTGAAGGGTGTGTCATCTTACACCAGATAATCTCTCATTACTTCTTGTGACACCTTTAGGAGTAGTCTGGTCTGTTTACTCAAAATTGGGCTTAAAAGTTATAACATCATCTATATCCAGGCAACAAGAAGATATATTGAACACTCTTGATTCAATTTCGGGTTACATGTCAATTACATGTACACTTTACGGAGATGCGAGCCCAGGATTTGAAGGACGAGTGTGCACTTTTGGATTTAACCAAAATATGCTTTGTATATAAGGTGTCCACTACTAATATGTCACTATTTTCTAAAAGCATATACATATATACAAGGAGTTTTTTTATCGAACTTTACGAGTGTAGGTTACCCTTCTTGGTATAGCATAGGTTGGTCTCTGACTTCACGTTCACCTGTAAGAAAAAGTAGAGGAACTTTGTTCTACTTCACTTAAAATTCAGCAAACACAATCTTACAAATCCACCTTTACCCTATCCATTGTCTTTGTTACTAAAATTTGGCTGCTTGCAACGAAACCCTTTATCTTGGGTCAAGATTTTACTTTTTACAATTTCTGTTTGAAGGGGGAGGTTGTTTTGACCTTGCCCTCCTTCATTTCGGGGCATGTGCTCCGGGGCTAAATAATTGGGATTAGACCCCAGTTATGTTGGGATTGAAATAATGTCGAAACTAACAATATAAATTTGGTGGATGATAAATTAGATAAGATAGAAATTATACTAAAGAATAATATATTATAATGAGGTTTGGTCAATTAACCTACACATAAAAACAAGTATAAAAATATAAAAACTATTGAGAGAAAGATTTCCCACAAACAAAGACTCTTTATTATGGATGCTATTGTTATTTTTCTTGTTGGGAGAGGAAAACGTCAATTTATAAAATTACAAAACTTGTCCTTTTAGAAGTCTTTTTTCCTTCCTTCAATAAAGAGAATCCTAGTAAATTAGAAATTCGGGTCAAAATCCTAGCAATTTATTATATTTTTACATATAGAAGATGACCACATTCAATAGCTTATTGCAAAGTTCTCCATTTGACTATAGTGGAAAGCACTATGCTTGTATAAAACTCTTCAAGACCAAAAACAGAGGAACCATTATATTAAAAAGTGATACGAGACACTTGTACACCTACCTTACGAAGATAGAAAGGCTGTTTAAGACGCTATAGGTTCATTAAAACAGAGAAATCTTAGCATACCTTAGGTACGGCAGTAAGTCCGCTGCAGCCCCCCTAGCTAGCTTCTGGTATGCCTTTAAGCAAGGAGAGTATAGCAATACAAATTACTCTTTTCACAAGTCTGCCTACAAATTTATACCCCTGAAAAAAAACACACAGTATCAGAATTAATTCCTCCAGAATCTTTCCCTCTGAACAAGTACTTTATACGAAACAAGTGTATGTAGGTACAAAACAACGTTAAGAGTTCATCACTTCACTACCCTCAAATTCTCTTCACATTCATGTACACTTAACGTAAAGACAAAAATATCCATTTTTTATCAAGAAACTAGCCCCATAAATTTCTGAAGTTTGTACTATTTTCTTAAAAAGTAGGAATTCTAAGATGGGGTATGATAGTAAAGACTAATTTATTTAACGGAAAATGGCGTGATATATTCCTCTACTTTGTTTTATTGTTCAATCCTGTCCCCCGTTATACTTTCCGTCCAAATTTACCCCTGTCGTCAATCAAAATTCTATATTTGCCCCTATTTTAATGGCCGGGACACATGGCACATTCTGAATACGGAAAAGGGCATGATATATCCCTATACTTTATTTTATTGTTCAATCTTATCCCTCGTTATACTTTCCGTCCAAGTTTACCCATCCTCTCCATCAAAGTTCTATATTTGCCCCTATTTTAATGGCCGGGACACGTGACATATTTTAGGAGAAAGAATCAGTACAAAAACAAAAAAATTCCAAACCGCCCCAGAACCCATGACCCACATGCTCATTTTTCCTCTATTAATTTTTTTTCAAACTTCTCTTAAATAAAAACGTTTAATTCGTGTAAGAGATTATGTTAGTCTGACAATGAAATGAGGTTCAAAGACACAAGGTTCTGTCATCTCTTTGCTTGTTGCCACCATTTTTTTCTTCACTTCTATTTTCTTACTCCTCACGCCCTTACATTTTTTTCTTCCTCTTGTTATCACTAAATGAAACTCCACCTTTGAAAACAAAACTACTCGAAGTCGCCCACAATTCCTTGCATATGTATTTTCTTTCAATCTCATTGATTTAAGAAAAAATTGAAATAGGTGTGGCAGAAAATTTAAAACTTCAGACGGGCTTGATGGAATTCTTTCTCCGGCGATCTCAAAACAACGATAGGAGGTTGGATCCAATTTCGAACAGTTCAATGAAGCTAGTGAAGTAATTTCTGCGGCTAAAATAAATATAGTAAGATTTCATACATGCCCAAGTACTCAAGACCATTCACGAAGTCACGCCGGCGCCGGAAATTGTATCTTTGAATCTCATCTCTTTGTCAGACTAAGATAATCTCTTACATGGATTAAAAGTTTTTATTTAAGAGAGGTTTGAAAAAAAATTAAGAGAGGAAAAACGAGCATGCGGGTCATGGGTTCTAGGGGGATTTGGAGTTTTTTTGTTTTTGTACTGGTTCTTTCTCCTAAAATATGCCACATGTCCCGGCCGTTAAAATAGGGGCAAATATAGAATTTTGATAGAGGGCATGGGTAAACTTGGACGGAAAGTATAACGAGGGATAGGATTGAACAATAAAATAAAGTATAGGGATATATCAGGCTTTTTTCCGTATTCGAAATGTGCCACGTGCCCCGACCGTTAAAATAGGGGCAAATATAGAACTTTGATGGACTGCAGGGGTAAATTTGGACGGAAAGTATAACGGGGGACAGGATTGAACAATAAAATAAAGTTGAGGGATATATCAGACCCTTTTCCGTTTATTTAATGAAAATAAAGAATGAAAAGATTTATATAGGAATATGAATATGATGCTCATGTGATACGGTGGGGGTGTGCTTAGTTCACATACAATCTAGCAGTAGCATATATCAGAAGCAGCAGCTGAAGGGAGAAGAAGCAAGAGAATCATAGTGTCATGCATCAGCTTTCATTAAAAATCCACCAAAGTGTTTAAAAAGAGAATAGAAGAATAAAATCTCTCTATCAAACTAATAGAATCACAAGTCTTTTCTCCAAGCGAATACTACTACTACTACGTGAATCCGACGCAATGCCCACGTTCCTCTACTTTTAGTTTTAATAATCACTTCTTGGTGAAGTTAACTGCTGTCTTTGTAAGATTTTAAGTTTTATTCTGTGATATTTATAGTGTAGTGTGATAACCTAGAATAAATAAATGGTAAATAATATGCTACTTACATGATGATTTAATAGGGTTATTGCAAGGGTGTGATGAATTTATCGCATTCATATATGGAATAGATCAAATTTTCCTTAATTAACGGTAATATTTCGTACTTGAGATTCTTTCCATTTTTTAAAGTTAATGCACTTTCCTTTTAAACAGGGGAAGAAAGATTTTGTAATTATTGTACAACTCTTAGGGGCAGTAACTTAAGTTTGAGAAAGAAGAAGAAGCGGTCAACCTGTTATAGTGTTGAATCAAAAGCTAGCGTTACGTTACGTTAAGGAAGAGTTAGGGTTATCCTCTGCGTATGCATTTCATTTAGCCGCCTTTTTTGACATTGTCTATGCCCATTTATTTGATGTAAAAAGGAGTGGCTCGGAAACTATTCTAAAAATCAATCTATATGTTAGAAAAATAGATTTTGATCATAGAAGTTACAACATGTTCTTTTCAAAATCAACAAGTATCACTGTTTGACTCAAAAGTTGTTAACCCCTTTTTAAGTAAATCAATCAAAGAGATGAAAGGGTAAATTATAGTCGGAGATAATAATCCCCAGGATTGTTTCAATAATTGGAATAATAACAACAGTGTATGAATAAGAGAGAGAGATAAAGATTAGAGAGAGAATCAGTTTTTCTATTTCCAGTTATCTGTCTATTACAAGATTCGGATCCCCCTTTATATAATGG